>CABFWB010005686.1:22279-33300 GCA_902151455.1 Timema bartmani | reverse complement strand
AGGATTCAGGAGGGGGATCGCCAGATGAGGGGAGGGTACAGAACAAGTGAGCAGCGGGCAGGCGCTTTTTAGCGATGCATTTAAAATTGATGTTTAAACACAAGCCTCATTGAGCTATGATTTGAAACCGTGCTATTAATCTATGGGTTAAGGATGAGGTGGTGTCTCTAATTACATCTAATCTAGCCTGGAGGGAGGGAGGGAAAATCATGGTGAAGGAATCACATGTTGAAAACCATCCCCAGGCGGTCAGGATTAGAACTTTGACCTTTTTTTTCCCGTCCAAGGGGAATAAATGCGATTCGAGACTAACGCCTTAGTCTTCTTGGTCACCGTTGCAGATGAACGAGAGACGGGACAAAACCCGCGGGCTAAGATTTTTATGCTTGGAAGACTTTTATTGTTCAGTTAAAGTATTAACGCCGTGAGATAGATCATGATACTATACTTCATACAGTCGTGTAATGCAGCTTGTATTATTACTAAAATCAGGGGGCTTTGTTCCTCAAATACACGAATAATTATGAAAATCTTGACTTAATATGAAAGTTTTAAGCAATAATTTAAAAGTAATTAAATATACATGTGTATTAAAGAGAGTAACAAGATCACAAAAAAGGATAAGATTATATTAACATAATTTAGCACACAAAAAATCCTGCTTCGGTGGCCGCGCGGTCTAACGCGCTACTCTCACAGTAGACTAGAACCCTTGCCGATGACGGGGAGATCGAAGTTCGAATCTCGGTCAGATGTACTGAGGGTGGTTTTTACATAATGGTTTTCCACCCTCCCCCCACTCAAATGCGGGTACACTCCCTATAAATATAACATCCCTAAAAACTACTAGCGTAATTAGAACATAAACGTAATAACCCGAACGGGTGGTAAGACGTGATGCTTTAAAAAAAAGTTTTTCTTTGTTTCTTATGACGTAAAAGAAATGACAAACAAAATATAATATTTTAAATTAAATATTAAGTATTTTCAATATAAAATTGTATTTTTTTTATAAAGATTTAAGAATTCAAAAGAAAATTTAAGATTTGGATTCTAGAAATAAATTATTTAACCCTTCTCTAATATATGTATTATATAGATATAGATGTAATATATATATATATATATGCATTTATATAATTATATGGATTGGTGGAACGTCCTGGTATAGTTATGGGTTATGTAAATGTACAGTAGCCTCATGGCTTCTTTGGTGCTGACTGACAGTTCACAGCTGACTTCTGACAGTCAACATTTAGGTATATACTTAAATGTTGACTGTAAGAAGTGACAGCTGCTAAACACATGTTTTTTGCAGATCATATAGTTCGGCGTAGGGATACACAATTTGGTCTGGTAACTTTTCAAAGCCGTCAGCTGTCAGCTGTCAGTCAGCACCAAAGAAGCCATGGGTCTACTGTACTTGTAATACTCACATTAAATTAAGAAATGGTGAAAATCCACCCTTTTGGTGTATTAACTCTTTTGAAATCAGCTCAGTGGTTAGAGCATTGGCGTACTAAGCTAAAGGTCCCAGGTTCGATTCCCGTTTCCAGGTGTCATTTTTCAATTTTCAGAATATGATATCTAGATGGTGAATTCCTCTCTAAAATTAATAACAGGTAACTTTTCAAAGCCGTCAGATTTTGAATCAAGTTTTCAGGTGTAAACTTCCAAACCACCTGTTGAACTGTACTTATTATTATTATTTATTTTTGTTTTCAGTAAACTTGTTTGTAGATCGTCCCGACGTACTCTAAGCACATACGTGGCCTTCTCTCACGTACGTGCGCTCTCCCACATGTGATGAGAGGGAGGATTACTACTACACATGTGTGACATATCCTGGGGACGAGAGATGGATCTGACGAATAAAACAAACACTAGGACAAGTGAGGGGGGGAGTTAGAAGAAATGTTGACAATTTACTACGAGAACGGTCGGAGAGGAAGATGTGTTTAGTAAAACAATGGGAAGGGAAGAAAGGGGAATAAAGAGGAGGGAGGGGGAGAGACAAATGAACTGAGCTACCAGGTACAAACAAAACGAATACAAGTCACAAAATATTTTTTTCCCCCCCTTTTTAGCACCGTGTCTTACTACCCATTCGAGCTATACGCTTACGTACTAATTACTATATAAATGGTTTAGGGATAAAGAAGGTGTAATTTAGAGGAAGTGTACCCACATTTGCGTGTAAAGAGAGTGAGAAGCCTATTAGTAAAAAAAACACCCTCAGTACATCCGACCGGGATCGAACTACGATCTCCCCGTCTTTGGCAGTCCAGTCTACTGAAAGAATGGTACCTTATACTATGCGGCCACCGTTGTGGGTGTAGCAAAATAATTGTGTTTTAAATTTTAAAAGAAATATTAAAAATTCCCAACTTTTATTTTTAAAACATTTTTTTTTGTCGCCGCGTCTTACTACCCGTTTGAGCTATATTCATTAGGTACTAACTACACTAATATTTTATGGATGAGGAAAGTGGAAATTTAGATAAATTGTACCCGCATTTACGTGGATAACACGTGAAAAACCATTTAGGGAAAAAAACCACTTCAATACATCTGGCCGGGATTCAAACCTTGACCTCCTTGTAAATGACAAAAGGAACTATAGAAGGCTGTACGCCCTAGTCCTCGTGTCCACCAATGTGGCTGTTAGCTATTCATAGTTTCTAGGAAATCAGGCTAAACAATATTAACTGTCCAAGCTGAGTACATATATATATATATATATATTTTTTTTTATTAAAACCACGAGAAACTTCAAAAGTACACAAAAGAAAGAATTATAGGAGCTTTTTTTTTCTCAGAGGAGTTCAGTTAGGTCCTAGGTAAAAGGGTCAACTCTGGTGACCTTGAGTAAAAACACGTCGAGATTTTGGGCACTTACTTTTACTTTCTCTCAACCACTAAGAGAAAGTAAGTATAACCTATTGTGTTCGTAAAAAAGAAAGTGAACTCGAGATTTTGACAGGAGTAGACGTTTAATGACTCCCTGAACCCGAAAAAGTTTTTTTTTTGTAAATATATATATGTGTGTGTGTGTATGTGTAACTCTTTGACAGTTGAAAATCATTGTAATGCTTTTTGATGGACATACTCAATGTTTATTGTTTATGTAACTGTGTATATTATTTCATTTATGCTGTTTAGTAGAATGTGATGCTCATTTTTACATTATGTTTCACCCAACAATCTATCATATTATTTTATTTCACATATATTACAAGTTTAATGAGATGTCTCCACTGTGAGGTTAAGATGCGAGAACGTCTGTGCAGTTTATCGAACCATTTATTTATCATTTATTTTGAAGCTGTAGCTTGCATCGACAAAGTAATGATCTTTTAGAATATAATACTAAAAATAAAACTGCAGTACAGATGGACATATGTTATTAGAGTTATCGTGTGGTTGCCAAACTTACAGTCTCATAGCACTTAACTTGTACTATATGCATGCATGAAAGTATATGTAATAAATACCAACTCTCAACTAAGATTGTTCCTAGTACGGTCCTACTATTTGCCACTATAGGGTACATTGCCATGACTAATATTTGTTATTAAATGTCAAATAAAAAATAGTATATTAGTGTAATAAATAATGTATGTTATGCAAACATACATTCTAAATTATTATTATTATTATTATTATTATTAGCACTGCGTCTTACTACCCATTCGGGTTATACGCTCTTACGCTAATGTGTAATGGTATGGTGATTGTGAGATGAAATGGAGGACCTACAGTTTAACGTGGGATCCGAACCACGGTGGGAGGCCTGGCATTCCACACATTCACAAGTTATGAATAATACACGTCTTGTCAGAGGTGAAAGAAGGGTTTGGCAATCAGATAAATCCGTGCCGGGACCAAGGATTGAACCCCGGACTCCTAGCACAGAAGTCCGACGCCTTACCCCTAGACCACCAGGTCACCTATAATTCTAAATTAAAAATAACGTGTAACTCTACCATCATATTTAAAGTTAATTTATGTCACTTGACCGACATAAAACATTTTTCTCCTCAGTGAATTCAAGGAGCAAATAGCGTGTGAATTCTGCCCACGACAAGTTGAAGGATTTTCAAGTCTAGGGGAGAAGTATATTAGTATTCAGCGTACGTTATGTCGTTATACAGTCCCTTGCAGTTAGACATGCCAACAATACTCCCTAGCCATTGCAAGTAAAACCATTGCGCCACGTTATATACTACATTACAGAAGCATGCGTTGTTGTCAAAAACATTTCACTACAAGCCTCGTTACACTGCATTACATCGCCGTCCAATGTTGTCAAAAACATTTCATTATAAGCCTCGTTACACTGCATTATAATAGTATGCAATTCACTAAAAACATTTTATCACTAGTCTTATTACACTACATTACAACACCGTGCAAGTCACTAACAACATTTCATAACTAGTCTTAATACACTACATTACAACACCGTGCAAGTCACTAACAACATTTCATAACTAGTCTTATTACACTACATTACAACACCGTGCAAGTCACTGAAAACATTTCATCACTAGTCTTATTACACTACATTACAACACCGTGCAAGACACTAACAACATTTCATCACTAGTCTTATTACACTACATTACAACACCGTGCAAGACACTAACAACATTTCATAACTAGTCTTATTACACTACATTACAACACCGTGCAAGTCACTGACAACATTTCATCACTATACCATCGCCATCCATTAGACATCCAATATTTTATATTTTTTGACATTTACCAAGTCATAAAGATAAATTCAGAAGTTGTGATGAAACTTCCTTTCGTTACGGAGTATTTGCCAACAAGATTTACTTCAAAATTGTTTCAAAAGGAAAACGACATTGTTTGGTAGTTGTGTTATTTAAACTCTAAATAACAACCGATGGGAGAGAATCGTTCATGTTCCAAAGTAAATAAGGTCGTTTTCTTTACAACGTTTTATTCTTTCTGAGAAACGCTCAGTGAATAGCGAATGAAGTTTCACGGATAGGTTAACGTGTGTATTGTAAAAATCTCACTTTACATTTTGTTTAAAAATTTACTTTACTACCATTTTCCAGTGTCATCCCGCTAACAGGTTTTGGGTTAAGGGTTTGGGTTGGTAAAGAGGAAGGGGGCTACTTCCCCCCTGGGCAAAGATTGTTAGGGGGGTAATTCCTGGATATTGCTTACGTTACACAGTGTAACGGTGAAATACATCAAATTTAAAACCATGAAATGTGTTTATTCCTCTGAGAAGCAAATATCTCGAAAGAAGCAGCGAGTAACTATTTGAATGTGTTGACAACAACTTGCATCGACATGAGTTAGCTCTGTGGTAGCGTGATTCCATCCGGGAGGATCGGGGTTTGAAAGAATGCACTAGTAGAACGGTCATTTTGATAATGTAGCCATACATTCTATCTCCAGACGATTGTTACTGCATTTCTACCCCTTCTTTTACCTGCCCCATTAACCCTGGACCAGTGTTCAAGTGGTCATGGGGGTCAATTACAAGTCTAGGTGGACCTTTATTCGACCCCAGGCAGTTATAACAAATATATTTAAGGTGAATATATAGGAGACGCGAGTTAAGGGAAGTGGTTTTGCAGTTTTTAAAACAAAACTTTTTTTTTTGTGAAAATAAATCAAATATTGCTCAAGTACAATCATAAGAGTTTAATTTTCCTCACATGTTGATATCAACAGTTGTTGAATATGTCATGTTCATAGCACCATTAGATGAGAAACTTTTTTAAATGAAGACAAAAATATTGTCATTAAATTCCAGGACACCCTTGACAGATATTCAACAATTGTTGATATCACCGTGTGAAGAAAATTAAACTCTTATGTTTCTACTGGATAGATATTTGATTTATTTTCACAAAAAAAAAAGTTTTGTTTTAAAAACTGCAAAAACACTTCCCTTTTCTCGCGTCTGCTATATCCTCACCTTAAGCTCTATGGCTGGGTGTGAAGAAGGACCATTAGGAATATACTGTATAATAAGTGTGTTTAGAAAATGTACGTATAATTTACAAATAAAATTAATAGATCAAAATAATGATTTAAAATTTTATTTAATCGCGTTCTAAAATAAACTATATCAGAAACCCGTCTTCCCGTAGCTCCCTTTAGAAATAAAAACTATTAATATTAACTGAAAATCAGCGATTCTAATCATGTGCTATGGAATGAAGTATAGTTGCGCTACAACTGCCGTTAAAAGGTCGACCGATCGGCCCGAAAGTAATCATAAAATAAAAAAGGGGAAAAAGAGGGCAAGGTCTAATTTTAGCTCAAATTGAGTCAGTGCTGCCATCTGTTAGACAATCATGTGACCTTTATCATGTACTTTAGATTGAGTCAGTGCTGCCATCTGTTAGACAATCATGTGACCTTTATCATGTACTTTAGATTGAGTCAGTGCTGCCATCTGTTAGACAATCATGAGACCTTTATAATGTACTTTAGATTGAGTTAGTGCTGCCATCTGTTAGACAATCATGAAACCTTTATAATACACTTTAGATTTATGGTTAAAAGAGGTCTCTGTTATATTTAAATTAAATCAAATAAAAGTATTTCCTGGAGTCCTTAAGCGTTGGCTTACTTCTATAGGATTCTCCACTTCTTCCTAGTTTAGCCACTCACCATCTTCTTTGCTGGCCCAAGTCCAAGCGGCTTGCGATGCGCCCTCCCTCAATTTTGGCCGTCTTTCTCTGTCTTACGTAAGCATTGTTCTTACTCCCCTCTCCCTCTCGTCAGTAAAATTAAGCAAAGCTTGAACCCCCTCCAACCCAAGGTGCTTACGTAATACTTGGAACGCCCCCTTATCTCAGTTGGTAGTATGTCTGGCTTGGCCCCAAAAAATAATAGTTATTATTATTATCACCGCGTCTTACTACCCGTTCGGGTTATACGCACTTACGCTAATGTGTAATGGTAGGGTGATTGTGAGATGAAATGGAGGACCTACAGTTTAACGTGGGATCCGAACCACGGTAGAGGCCTGGCATTCCACACATTCACAAGTTGTGATTAATACACGTCTTGTTAGAGGTGAAGGAAGTATTTGGGCAATCAGATAAATCTGTGTAGTGACCGAGGATTGAACCCCGGACCCCCAGGACAGAGGTCTGACACCTTACCCCTAGACCGCCAGGTCACCTAAAAATAATAGTGAGATATGGTTTCCGCCTTGGTCGGGTTTCGTGTTTGTTATATATTTAAGTTAGTTAATCAGTCGTGTGTTAGTTCAGAAAGTAGAAGTTTAATACCCCAAAAAATTAAAATGTATAAATGTTTTATTTCCACGTCATATTGGGTATGTCTAATTATTTTTACACCCCTAACAGCTACAATTCCCATAATTACGGGTTATCCGGAATCTTGATTATCCGGTTCGGACCCTTGGACCATCAACTTCGGATGAATAAGTTTATAAAGCATTCTCAAGCTCCGATCTTTATTGCTCTAAATTGAAAATAATATCGCAGGTGTAGAGTACCTTTCCAAGGTATTCTGTGGGTAGCGGCACGCGGACATAAGGCCCTTCTTCCTAAGACCGCACAGAGCGACCCCCGCCCCCCTCAGGCTACCCCCCCCCTTCCTCGTCCCTTTTGTTGGATGTCTTCTTATTTTCCAGTCCGTTCCTCTCGGCTGGAAAACCACTCGCATCTCCGCGGTGACACTCCACCCCTCCTTTTCACCCTTAACTCCTCTCTGCCAAGACTTACCCCTTCCTCTCATCTTGCTCAGTCAAAACCTTCAAGGGATGTTATCACTCCACCCCCTCCCCCCCCCCCTAACCTCGAGACTAACTTCCCACTACCTCCAAGGGGGGGAGAGGGATGACTCAAAACTTCTCCAAGACCAACCATTATCATTTTCTAGCTAGAACCAACTCACTCACAGGAACTTTAGACAAGCTTTCGAAAGGGGGGGGGGAGGAGTTTGTTTTGGAACTTTAATTAAATATTCTGATAAATATTTCAACAGCAAGGCTGGTTGACATTTTACCAACCCCTTCATAACTTACCGATCCCCCCCACCCCTACGTTCTCGAGGCTTGTAACAAAGCAACAAGTAGTGTAATGGTTCCCTTCGACAGGGCAGACATCTTGGAACCGGAGAGAACCCGTTTCGGTGGGCGCGCGGACTGGATGTCAGGCTTGTATCGTCTGATTCGTCAACGAGGAGAAGGTCAGAACTCGATTACCGATCGAGTGCACAAAGGGCGGTTATGTTTGAATGGTTTCACAATCTCCATGCAAATGCTGATATACTTTCACTAAATTATACCATACTCTTTTTACTACATTGTCTTACTACCCATTTGTGTTATACGTATTTGCACTAATTATTATAATGTGTTAAGATTTAGGTAGGTTGAATTTAGAAGGAATGTACCCATATTGGCATGGAGAGAGTGAAAAACCATTTATGAAAATACCTTACTTATTCCTATCCTATTTGTATGATTAAAATGTGTATAGCCCGAATGGATAGTTAGACGTAACCACAAAAAAAATTGAGCTTAAGCTGATTCATTATTGAAAAAAGTTGTTTATCCGCTTTAACGTGAGACATTTTCAACATACGACTTACAAACTAACTCATTTTAGAACTGAGTAATCAGACGAACAAAATATCCTGGTCTCTCGTGGTAACAAGTTTGCTTACAAATGTCTGGTAAAGTGTTGATAAGATTATTTAGAAATTATTAATATACAGTAGAGCTTCGATAATTCGGACGTCGATAATTCGGATTACCAAGAAAAAATATTATTTATAAAAATAGTCAAAGGTAAATTATCCCGTCAATGCTTATTATTTTATTTTTTTTGTATTGGTACTGTATTTTCAAAAATACGGGCTGGGTTGATCCCCAATTAGTCCGAATTATTGATTATACTTTACATTTGGGAGCTTATCAACACTTTAATAATCATTTGGTAATTGGTAATAATGTAGTCTGTGAAGTTATTTTTACTATACATTTTATGTATTTACCTTAAGATATGAACCACCTTCAATAAATGGTCGAATGGTCTAAGGTGTCACCCCTACAATAGATTATACCGCCGATGACGAGGTAGGTACATAAAAGGTCGTAATCTAGAAGAGAAATGTTCACGGTCACAATATTTTCTCTCTATGATAAAGTAAAAGCAAACAAGACTCAACCTTATCGCCAGGAACTATACCAGCTGGATTATAGGACTTAACCCACACACAAGCACTCAATTATTTTAGATTATAATCGAGATCCTATAGGTCTGTAGTCGGTCTCCCTAACCACTCAGACACAAGGGATGGATATTTATAGCCAATATTATATGTATCTTCTATGAAATAATGGAATAATATTTGTTCCATTACTTTTATATAGATATATATATATATATATACTTCCCCACAGTGAATACTCACCCCCATTAGGGGGGTAGAATGAACTCACCCCTAATAAATACTAAACTCGTTCTTCCCCTCCAAAGCTCTTGATCCGCTCAAAATATCAGCAAACGAGGTTTTCCGGCTACATGTTGCTACTGTGAAAATTTTATTACGCTGCCCCCATTCCCTTTCCTCTTCTGTCTCCATCAATTCACCCCTCCTACCCCCCTTCAATACTCCCTTTCATCCTCCAAGTATCAAGCTGGCTCAAAGTGTGTACAAATGAGCCTAATGAAGGCATACACTGTTACGTTACATAAAAGACCGTAACAGGCTTTTTTTAAACTACGAGAGTTTTTTTTTAAAGCAACACATTTTTATGAAATAAGTTTTCATCACAGAACATTAGAAATATAATTTTTTTTCACCACTTCTTACTACCCGTTTGGATAATACTCACATGTACTAATTACGCTAATGTGTCAAGGATGAGCAAGTTTGAATTTTAGAGTAAATGTACTCACATTTGATCAGATGGATAGTGGGATAACATTTAGGGGAGAAAAAAAAATTCCCATCAATACACTCAACCAGGATTCTAATCCCAACAGCCTCGTCATCTGAAGTCTAGTCTATTGCTAGACTGATTCCTTAAACCATGTGACCAACTAAGCGGGTAACAGACAAATTAAATTAATATATTAGTATTACAATAAAATCTGGTAGATATAGTGAACTTCAAATATTCTATAAATTGAAAAATGACACCTAGACACTGGACTCGAACCAGGAACCCTTCACTTAGTGTGCCAATGCTCTAACCACTGATCTTTCCAGGACTCATCCAGTGTCCAGGGTTATTCTTCAATCATATTTTAAGGCAGAGTCTGTGATGGACGTGCGGAGATGGTCAGCTACAAATGTGTGATTTTATTATGATCACGAGCTATCAGATAACGCAGCCATCTTCGACCCGGGAGGACTTTATCCTGCCAATAATACAAGGACAATGACAACTGTACGAATGAACATATCAGGATAGATTAGTTACATTTATAGCCGCATATAAATATCATATTCTTTAAATTGCGCTCTAGAGTCAATTATGGCTGCGTTATCTGATAGTTCGTGATATTAATTATTTACCACTCATATGTAGCTGAGGATTTTCACATGTCCATCACAGATTCTGCCTTAAAACATGAGTGAAGAGTGAACCTAAGCACGGGACGACTCTTGCCTTGGTATGACTAATAATAATAATAATAATAATAATAATAATAATAATAATAAAATTTAAAACTTAATAATAGCAATTTACTCTTTTAAATAATAATTTGAAGTTCAACATTTCAATTTCAATTAAAGATAGCATTAATTTACATTTATTAGGGGGGGATTATACACCTTAGGAGCACTCTCCATGTGTCAGAAATATTACATATGTAATATCAACTTGATTATTTACGATTAAACAAAAGTGTTTTTTCTTTGTTTTCTATTTTAATGTATTGTAAAAAGTAAAAGGAGTATTTTAATTTCAGTTAAAAGTAATATTAGTTTAGATTTCAAGAGGGTTAAAGGGGTAGTTAGGAGGGGGGGGGGGT
>CABFWB010005686.1:0-12094 GCA_902151455.1 Timema bartmani | reverse complement strand
CCCCCCCCCCGCCCCCCACACACACTCTCTAAGTCGTATTTCAGCATCTAGCAACCCCTTCTTCTATCAACCACCTTCTCCCCCTCCGGCCCCCCAATTTCTACCCACACCACCTTTTTTTTTTGGAATCCAGCAAGTACAAAAAAAAGAGAGGGAGTAAGAGGGGGAAAGGAAGGGCGAACTTTTCTCAAAAGTAGAGATGAACACAAGAATGAAAGCAGAATCGCTTTTCTTACGCTTCCTCTAGTTGTGCCAGCCCCCCTCACCCCTTCCTCAACCCTAACTTCCCTACTTCCTATTTCCTCGTAGTACATTCACGGCCAAAACACCGGAGACAGGTTCACTAAAAACACTAAATAAATAAGTGCTATGCATTTTGGAGCTATATTTTAAATTGCCGGTTTCCCTGGGTGCAGATAAACAACAGAACTTGCATCACAGATCTTGTACACTCCAATTTACATGGGAATAACCTCATCTAGCAGCTACACGAGCTACTAGATACACTTTCATGTATTCATACGTCAAGTCTTGTATTCTGTAGACGTCATTTTTTAATAAATATTATCAATATCTATAAAACAACAATAATTAATGTTGACCGTAAAAAAATCTACTGATGGTAATTTTTCCTTAATTGTTTTCCACTCTCTCTCCACGAAAATGCGGACACACTTCCTTTAGATCCAACCTTCCTCATCCTTACTTCATTATTGTAATTAGTAAGATGCCACACCCGCTTGGGTGGCCACGTGGTCTAAGGCGCTACTCTCGCAGTAGACTAGACTGCCAATGACGGGGAGATCGAGGTTCGAATCTCGGTCAGGTGTACTGAGGGTGGTTTTACACCCTCTCTCCACGCAAATGTGAGTACGCTCCCTATAAATATAAACTTCATAATCCCTAAAAATCATTAGCGTAATCATTACATAAGCATCACATCAACATACGACTTACACACTAGCTCAAAGAGCTAATGTGACACAACATTCCCTTGTGTCAAATTTCGAGATATACATGCGCTTAACCCGTGCCAGTATGAACTTGTTCAAAGGCGTTAATATCAACCTGTCTGTGTTTGTCGCTGTCAGAAAAGGCCTATTTCTAATGACAACCGGCTGTAGAAAGGAAAACTTTGATAATCTCTAATCCAGTTAGTGTAGATGTGTGTATATTTCAGTCGGGTGATAGATAATAGTTTACGTAAGCCCTAATAAACCTTATTAAGTAATGTATTTTCTAAGTTTATGCGAATCCAAGGTTTTAAATTTAAAGCTCAAATACAAATGTATACTTGCTAACTCAAATCGATTCCAAATCTATACTTGCTGACTTGAATCTAATCCAAATCTAAACTTACTGACTTGAATCTAATCCAAATCTATACTTGCTAACTTGAATTGAATCCAAATCTATACTTGCTAACTTGAATCGATTCAAAATCTATACTTGCTGACTTGAATCTAATCCAAATCTTTGATTGCTAACTTGAATCTAATCCAAATCTATACTTGCTAACTTGAATTGAATCCAAATCTTTACTTGCTAACTTGAATCGAATCTAAATCTATACTTGCTGACTTGAATTGAATCCAAGTCTATACTCTCTAACTTGAACTTAATCCAAATCTATACTTGCTAACTTGAATCGAATCCAAATCTATACTTGCTAACTTGAATGGAATCCAAATCTATACTTGCTAACTTGAATTGAATCCAAGTCTATACTTTCTAACTTGAATCAAATCCAAATCTATACTTGCTGACTTGAATCTAATCCAAATCTATTCTTTCTAACTTGAATTGAATCCAAATCTATACTTTCTAATTTGAATTGAATCCAAATCTATAATTGCTAACTTGAATCTAATCCAAATCTATACCTGCTGACTTGAATCTAATCAAGTCTATACTTGCTAACTTGAATTGAATCCAAGTCTATACTTTCTAACTTGAATTTAATCCAAATTTATACTTGATAGCTCGAATCGATTCCAAATCTATACTTGCTGACTCGAATCTATTCCGAGTAATTTTTTTTTAACTAAAATGTTTCAAATAGAATATTTTAAATTGAAATGTTATCAAATCCAAATATAATATCAAGATAATTTATACGGGTATTTTAATTGATTCCAATAAACAAAAAAAGGTCCATAATACTTTGTCTAAACAATGACTAGAATTTAAATATTACGAGGTCAAGTCAAATAATGGATCCATGCTGATTTATTTAAAAAGTTCAAACTATTAAAATGTTTAATTTTTTTTTAAATTTCGAATTTCGAATTAAATTCCAACGAATCCGAATCTCGGATTTATTTATATTTTAAATTTTGAATCCAATACAAATATTTATGAAGGGCTTAGGGCCGGTTGCACAAATATCATATTGATTCTTCAATTAATGGATTACCAATAAGCTTGATCATAGATCAAGAAAAGTTCGGGTTTCAACAAAATTAACTAGGGATCAAGATCTCCTATCGCCTGAACACAGATTTGAACAAAGAATCAAATAAAACTAGAATTGCAACGCTGTGAAAAGTTTTATTTTTGAACAACTCTCTGATGTAACATAACTTAAAAGTATACACCAGGTTGGCTTTGAGGTTATCTGTTTATACTTTAATTAATCTACGTAAATTTGTCAAAAGCTATTAATATAAGTTTGTATTAATGTATTATTATTGTTATGTTATAAAATGAACTTTTAAAGTATTTGATTATTTGAAAATAACATAATGAGTTATAAAAAATTCTAAGGTCCCAGCTTTACTTCAATTGAGCGTGTCCTATTGCTGTACTTATTGAAAGAATATGTATCGATATTATAAAATAAGTAAAAAAACTGATGCGGTGAAAAGTAACAGAAAGAGGCATCCTGGAAAAGTCTGGCCGATTACTTTAATAAAAAAAGCACCACATCCGTTCAGAGAAACTTTGGAGAAACAAAAAGTTGAAAGCAGAGAATTAAATGTACAAGAGATTTGATTAATAATCACCTTCTTAACCGGCCTTAAGTTTTTATCAGATCGTAACATGTAAACTCTCTTTAGGTAGGTAATTACAAGGCCTTTCTTTTATAAAGAGAAATTTTGCATGAGAAATCGATATTTTTCGAGTTATTTTGAATTTTTGGGAAGTGTCTAGCAATTTTGTAATATTGAAGTAAACGAGACACCATTTAAATCTACAATTTTATCTGATCGGGTCTTGTAACTTTTTTATGTACGTTAATTCGAGCCTTTCTTCTTACCATATATGTTGACTACAGAAGAGCCAGGTACAGATAAACTTTTTATACGATCGTAACATGTTAACTCTCTTTAGGTGGTCAGTGTACCTGGATACGTGTCTAGGGGGTCCAGGTTTCGATTCTCGGGTGGTACCTTGGGTATTTTTCCCAAAAGGCGAACTCCCCCAATGGTCAACAGGTTTTGGTTTGTCAGGCTTAAGTTAAGTGTTTCTACTGGTTCCACACCCTCACACTCACCATCACCATCACCTCATCTCATCGGGAGCCTCCACGGAAAGGATGTACGATTAGTATATTCGGGCGTCTCTTGCATAAAAGTACATTAGTACTCGCAAATCTTTCCGCTTACTTGGCTACAAATGATGTTGTCCAAACGCGCAATATTATATTACCTCCTTCCTAATGGTTAATAGCGTGCATCATGAGTCCATCAACTCTATGGTACATTCGGCTATAAATAGTACATTTACACTAACACTACTGCACTTGGATCATTTATAACTAAACATTAATGGAGATAAAGAGTTAATAGAAGTTCCTAATGCCGAAATTTTTTAAAATACTAAGGGATATTTGGATAAAAACTGCATGGAAAATGCCATTTTTTTAAAAATCATTTTAGAATGTCTTCACAGCTAAGCACTGTCCACAAATCTTTACTCTGTCTTAATAGGGACATACTGTAGTTATTAACGAGAAACTTTGTCGCTTTGTCCCCCATCGTTACCGCGGAAAATGATGAGTAATCATTCGAAAACGAATGCACTGCACATATTTCTGGAATATCTTGGTATTTTCTTTTTCCCTTTTACTCCCATACCTCACACGAGCCGGTAGCTGAGTTGGGCCTGCTCTGCTGAACACTCTTAATGGAGCAACTGAAAATTAGATTCGAGACACTGATTGGAGATCAACTTAGATCTGATCAAGACACTGATTATTGTTTGCACAACTGGCCCTTAATATTTTATAAATAATTGAAAGTTGATCCTCTATTCCACTCCACTTTACTTCCTCCTTCCTCCTGTAGGGATTGCCCCATGCAATTATTTCTACCTTAGTGTCTAGAAATGTTGAGAAACCTGAGTTAGTTTAACTTCTAGTCGAGTCGGCAGCGTATGGTATGTATCTATCTACCTGCGGT
This sequence comes from Timema bartmani, assembly GCA_902151455.1. Classification (NCBI taxonomy): domain Eukaryota; kingdom Metazoa; phylum Arthropoda; class Insecta; order Phasmatodea; family Timematidae; genus Timema; species Timema bartmani. The sequence goes on along the minus strand of CABFWB010005686.1, from coordinate 7,691 downwards.
GTATAAATAAACTAAGTTTCGCTTGAAATGGCGGATTATATAACTGCGTGCAAATAAAGTAGGACCTTCTCCATTGAACACCGCGGCATTAGAGCTCAACCTTCCGTGTGTCAATAGCAAGTGTTTACTCTGTGAAGAAACACGTGGTGTCAGCGGAACAACCGCACATCAGACGACAAAATATCTTTCACCAAGGATAGACCTTCGTTTATTGGTATCAAGTCTAACGAATACAAATATAATGTTTCACAGTGAACATGTTTTTGGGTTGAATCCGAATTTAATGTTTTATAGTGAACATGGTGACCTTGCGGTATAAGGGGTAAGGTGTCAGACTTACGTGCTGGGGGTCCGGGGTTCAATCCTCGGTCCCGGCACATATTTATCTGATTGACAAACCCTTCCTTTACCTCTGACAAGACGTGTATTAATTACAACTTGTGAATGTGTGGAATGCCAGGCCTCCACCGTGGTTCGGATTCCACGTTAAACTGTAGGTCCTCCATTTTATCTCACAATCACCCTACCATTACACATTAGCGTAAGTGCGTAAAACCCGAACGGGTAGTAAGACGCGGTGATAATAATAATAATAATAATAATAATAATAATAATAATAATATAGTGAACATGATTTTGGGGTTGAATTCTAACGGCACGTGTTCGTATCCGTCCCGGAGTCCTTAGTTCGTTTCATGACCGGGTTAGTATACGGCATGATCGTGGTTCAGTTTATAGTTCAGCGCAAGATTTAAGTACTGTATTTAAAAAAATAATGTGTTCATGAGCCAGGTAGCCTTACGTTCCCTATCAACGATTAGACTGGGTTTGATTTAAGTTAAAGATAGCAAATTAATATTTAGGATTAATTTATTCCACACATTGGCTAAGTATGAGATAATGAATGTAAATAATGTAAATTTAGTTGCAGTGACTAGTTCATCTACATCTCACGAGTGTCGAACATACGTCCGCTATGTTTGATGGTGTCATCGCGAGTATTTTTTACAAAATGGCTGCCGCGAGGGCTTCTTGAAATCCTCCGCCACCCAACCCTCGGCCGAGTTCCTTTTTTTGAAAGAAATCGGCCAAGGTCGCCTTCACTGTCACTTGAAAAAATTGGTTCGGGGAGATGTTTTACAATCTGTCCTGTTCTTTACCGCTAGTTTTTAAGGATCGTAAATACTAAGAAATGTTATAAGTATTTATTGTGCCTTTATTTTAGAAAGGAGGGACCAAGGTTCGATTCAGTACGTCCTTCACTGAATCTCATAGCTCCTGATAATGTTAACATTTTGTGTTATGCTTCAGAATCCGAATAGAATATTTTATAATGAAAATGTTTTTGTAGTTGATCCGACTGTAGAAACAAATGCAAAGAACGACTTTATTTAATGGGTTAGGGATGAGAAGGGTAGTTAAATGTAAGTTTCCCAGCATTTGTTAGAATATAAATCTATTTATATCATCCCTGCGCGTCTCGACGCAGATTTGGACGATGTTCAACTCAAGTCAACTAACCTAGAAACACAGGAGGGAAGAGGGTGAATCCCGGAAGGAAGGCGGCATCATTTGACTTCTTGAAAATGGGCTAAAAAAAATGGAGCCTCACTCCCTTTACCCGCCAGTGCACGTGTTCGGTTTCAGAGGATCGAACCCTAAGACTCCCACTGCGGGTTCAGAGGCTTGTTTGCTGTGGACACAAGGTGGAGTGGTTCCCCGGAGGGGGAGGGTGGGGGTCCAGTCATCTACCCAACATGGTCCTGATTGTTAAACAGAGATAACACCCACCCTTTCCCTTGCCATTGTTATTGCAGTCCGGCTCTGTTTTGCTTCCATTCCACGCCGCGCGATCGTCCCTTGTTTCCTGGGACGTGTGTGGTCTCGTGGCGCACACACACACACACACACACGCACACACACACACACACTATCCCCCCTCACCCTCAATGCGGTGGGTCGTTAGACGCACTCACGCTCTTTTGGGCGAAAAACGACCAACTGAAAAAGTAAAAAAAAAAAAATTGTTCCCCCATTTGGGAAACATGTTCCTCGTTCCACCAGCTCCTTGTGATGATCAGTTGCACCAGCTCCCTGTGATGGTCAGTTGCACCAGCTCCCTGTGATGATCAGTTGCACCAGCTCCCGGTGATGGTCAGTTGCACCAGCTCCCTGTGATGATCAGTTGCACCAGCTCCCGGTGATGATCAGTTCCACCAGCTCCCTGTGATGGTCAGTTCCACCAGCTCCCTGTGATGGTCAGTTACACCAGCTCCCTGTGATGATCAGTTGCACCAGCTCCCTGTGATGATCAGTTCCACCAGCTCCCTGTGGTGTTCAGTTCCACCAGCTCCCTGTGATGGTCAGTTACACCAGCTCCCTGTGATGATCAGTTCCACCAGCTCCCTGTGATGTTCAGTTCCACCAGCTCCCTGTGATGGTCAGTTGCACCAGCTCCCTGTTATCTTACCGATGATTCTCGCGACTGGTTGCCTTAAACAAGACCTGCTTCGGTTACCGAACGGTCTAAGGCGTCAGTCTCAGTATAGACTGAACTGCAGATGACTGAGATATCGGGGTTTGAATCCTGGTCGAGTGTACTGAGGGTGGTTTTTTTCCTAAATGGTTTTTCACTCGCCTTTCACCCAAATGTGGGTACACTTCATCTAAATTAAACCTTCATCCCTAATAGAACGTAGTGGCAAAATAACAGTATTCATTTTTATTTAGTTTTACCACGTCTTACTACCCATCCGGACCACCCACGTTATTTAAACTAATGGGATAGGGATGATGAAGGTAGATTTTAAAGGAAATGTACCTTCATTTACGTGAAGGGAGAGTAGGAAAACATTTCGACAAAAAAAAGTATACCCTGTCAAGATACGAGCCATGTATGAGCCCCCCCTTCTGACGTCAGACCCGCGTGCCAACAAATGTGAGGTAGAATATAATAATAAATAAAAAATGTGATCACCATGGTAAGGTAAGTCACTCTATTTCAGTTGGTAGCGTGTCTGCTTCTGGAGTTAAGGGTCCCAGGTTCGATTCCCGGTATGGTCGAAAATTGTATCATTGCTTAAATATGGGTTTCCCTCTTCACAGTGATGTATTGATGGCAGGGGGCTGGTTGTTGTGTTTGTTCTAGATATAAGTTAGCTAAGTTGTGTGCTGATACAATCTGTTGGTTCAGAAAGTTTACGTTAAATAGTTAAATTAAAATATAAAAACACATCGTGAGGGGACAAAATGGTTTCAAATATTTCGTTCCCGCGACTCATCCAGAGAGTGAAAGTATATAATAGAGATTGAAAGTACTTGCGTCGCTCTCGTGCCGGCGTCTCCACGGTTGACCGGGCGTGTGGTCACGTGACTGGAAGCCGTGATCCTAGGAGAAGGAGGGGAGGCTAGTTCTGACGACGGCCGCCACGCCGCGCTGCCTGCTCAAACACGGGCAGACAATTCTGGACACGGCGAGCGTTGGCTGGATTACATTAGTCCGTCAGCGACGTTTGTAGGTATGAAGCCAGCCGTGAATTGGATTGTGTGTCGATAAGAGAAGACACTTTACTCGTCTTTAGCATAAGAAGTAAATATTGCTTCTTCACTCTATTCTGATACAAAATAAAAAGTATCAATAAGTTTAGGTATCGGTAATCGGTATCGAAATAGTAAGTAGGAAAGGTTATCAGAATTTATTGCTTTTTAGTGTTTTCCGTTTATTAAAGCTGAACAACTTTTCTCTATACGTTTATAATTACTGTATTTATCTAATAAAAATAAATAATAATTTTTATTTATGATATAATTGTTCCTATTCCGTATGTTAAGTTACTAAAAAAAATTAATATTTATGTAATCATAATATTGGTGACCTGGTGGTCTAGGGGTAAGGTGTCAGACTTCTATGCTGGGAGGTCCGGGGTTCAATCCTCGGTCCCGGCACAGATTTATCTGATTGCCCAAACCCTTCCTTCACCTCTGACAAGACGTGTATTAATCACAACTTGTGAATATGTGGAATGCCAGGCCTCCACCGTGGTTCGGATCCCACGTTAAACTGTAGGTCCTCCATTTCATCTCACAATCACCCTACCACGTTAGCGTAAGTGCGTATAACCCGAACGGGTAGTAAGACGCGGTGCTAATAATAATAATCATCATCATAATAATATTGTAATGTAATATTACCTAGTTGTGTGTCCATCACATTTACGAATGAAGAAGCAGGAGCTTAAAACCAGGCCATCGTAGTTTGGGATTAAATACTGCTTATCTAAAACAAATTAATTAAATACATCAAACCGCTTAGGCCGTCACTTTTTTTTAGTTAAGGAGACACAACTTAGAGATTAATCATAATATTAAGGCGGGAGTGCAGGAAACGTGTGGAAGGTCAGTGTTTCTGCAGGGGTTTTTTTGTAGCAAAAAAATTTTTTTTTCCCCCAAAAAAATTAATAAAATATTTCTTCAGTAGAAACATAAGAGTTTAACGTTCTTCACACGGTAGCCCTAATATCAGTATTTCTTACCCACTTCGGTGGCCGCATGGTCTAAGGCGCTACTTTCATATTAGACTAGACTGCCAATGACGGGGATATCTCAGTCGGGCGTACTGAGGAGGAATGGTTTTCCACTCTACCTCCACGCAAATACGGCTACACCTCCTCTAAACATAACTATACTAATCCCTAAAACCATTAACCTAATTAGTGCATAAACTTATTACCTGAACGGGTAGTAAGACGTGGTGCTAAAAAAAATATCTTGAATATCTGTCATGCTCATAGCGGCCATTAGATAAGAAACGTTTTAAATTAAGATATTAAGTTGTCATTAAATTCCATAAAGTCCTCGACAAATATTCAACAACTGTTGATAACACCATGTGAAAAAAATAATAAAACTATCATGTTCCTACCGGAGAAATATTTTAATTATTTTTACCAAAAATTTTTTGATATTAAACTGCAAAAAAACAAAAAAAAAACGTCTTTAACTCTCTTTTAATTACACTTCCATAGAGAAAGAACATTTTTATGGTCACAATACTTTATCTATATGAGAAATAAACAAAGTACATTGACGTTGAAAATGGGACGTTTTGTAGCTTTAGAATACACTCAACCCGAACCAGACATATGTTATGATAGTTCACGTATGTAAGCAATATTATAATACATTCTTCTGGTACAACATTATAGAAGTTACTCAAATGTATCTCGTATTTTATACTTCTATTTTTTTTGTAATTCGAGAATAAAATAAATATTATTCTGTTCCACGAACTGTTCGGTATAAAAAGGAGTATGTTTGGCTTCTTTATAAAACAAAAGTAAATCAGGTAAGTAATAATTTACATTCTTACTCTCACTGCGGAGGTAATTGGATCCCATGAAATAAAATCTACGAACTGGATACTTTGGGATTTCTTTCCCTCTTCCACTTAAATAATGTTATTCTTGAGAAAATTGCTCTTAATACAATTATCTCATTTCCTGTTATATTTATAAAATATCTCTTCTCCATGGTTTATGACCCTTTTTTACCTCATACTTGAAACGAAATGCAACTCAGATATGAAGTTTTTTAAAAAAAAGTATTCACGCCGAAAGAAGGGTTCATAAAGTTATAATAACTTAATTGAATCTCACAAAACTTTATATCCAGTTCGTTAACAAGATTATTTTTATAATGTAGAATGTTTTTTAGATCAAATTATAATACAACAGATAAAAAAAAAGTTAAAATATAAATAAATTTAACTTTTGCGTCGACCCGTTTTGATGGCCACGTGGTCTAAGCTGTTACTCTCACAATAGACTAGACTGCCGATGACAGGGAGATCAAAGTTCGAATCTCGGTCGGGTGTACTGAGGGTGGTTTTTACAAAATAGTTTTTCACGCAAATGTGGGTACACTAACTTTAAATATAACCTTATTAAGCCCTGAAACCATTGGTGTAGTTGGTAAATAAGCGCATAACCTGAACGGGTAGTAAGACATGGTACTAGAAAAAAAAAATTAACGTCTTTTAAAACTTTCTTAACGATCAAAATTGATAACATTTTAATGCATTATCATTGGTAGCTTATAGGTATTGATAATATCTATAAAAATGACAGATGCAGATCATATGACTTGACGTATGAATACGTGAAAGTAAATATAGTAATTTTCATACATGTCAAATAAGACTCTTAATATTAAAATTGGACTGTAGCTTAGTTTACTTCAACCCGCTTTGATGGTCGGATGGTATGAATGTGTATCTCTCGCGATATACTGGACTGTCGATGGCGGGAAAAAAAACGGGGTTTCGAATCTCGGTTGGGTATATTGAGTATGTTTTTTTTCCCCTCACCCTTCAAGCAAATGTAGACGCGCTTCTTCTAAAATTCAACCTTCCTCATCCTTAACACATTAAGGTAATTATTACATAAGCTTATAAATAGAATGGGTAGTAAGATGGGGTGCTAAAAAAAAGTTTACTCTATACCTCCACTGTGAAGATTCCACGTTCACAAAGGTGTCCCGACAAATGGTACCGCTTCTATCTAATTAGCCTAAAAAACAAAACTAGCTAATATGTGCAAGCAAGGTTCATTAGTAGATACAGTAGCCCCATGGCTTCTTTGGTGCTGACTGACAGCTAACAGCTCTGAAAAGTTACCAGACCAAATTATGTATCCCTACGCCGAACCATATGATCTGCAAAAACATGTGTTTAGCAGCCGTCACTTCTGACAATCAAAATTTAGGTATATACCTAAATTATGACTGTCAGAAGTCAGCACCAAAGAAGCCATGAGGCTACTTTAGCTGTGAGAACATCAACATTTTAGTTAGTGTAATTTTAATTGTGAGTTAGGTTAGATAAGGTTAAGTAATGTTTGTTAGGCCAGGTTAGGTTAGGTTAAGCTAGATTTCAAACACTCTAAACGCTCCACTACCATTTCCATTCTCCTTTGCGACGTGATCTTGTATATCAGAGGTACCTCACACATTAATTACATTCAATTCGCCTAAATAAATTTAAAAATAAAGCCTGGTACACCTTCCCATCAAGTAGGTACCATTTGTCCCACATCCGTTCACAAAACATCTCCCAAACACACAACATTGTTTGTTGACTCTCATAAACAAACAGACTGTATCATATTATTTTACTAACATTTGGAGCTGGATACTTTCTGCTAAAACAATTAAAACTCGTCTTACTTTGTTTTAAATGATTTCTTCGAAAAAACGGAGAGAGTTAGGATTTCCTCTGCTGCAGGTCTCCCATTCCATCACTTCTCTTCTTCCTTCCTCTTATATTCTCATCATAACGTAATTTTCTTAAACTTTGCCCAACTCTGACGCAAGACATTTATTTACCGAGTGTTCTCTTTCATATACATTGTTCATAAAGAATTAAATAAGAGTAGAAGAAAGGGAACTGTTGGGTGGATTGAAATAGACTGAAATAGTAAGAAAACGAGCCTTGAGGATGACAGAGCGTTGGCTCAGTGGCGTGGCGTGGAATGTCTCCAGGGTATGCAGAACCTGTCACAACTGTAGGCTACCCCACTCTGTCCCCATTTGACCAGAGTAAGCAGAGCTTGTTAAAACTGTACATGTGATATGTTCTCCCCCACTCTGTCCCCATTTGACCAGGGCATGCAGAGCTTGTTACAACTGTACATGTG
>CABFWB010005685.1:7894-41983 GCA_902151455.1 Timema bartmani | reverse complement strand
CACTCTTGTCACTTACAAACCTGTGTAAAGAGCAGTATAGAAGTGTATTCACTCTTGTCACTTACATACCTGTGTGAAGAACAGTATAGAAGTGTATTCACTCATGTCACTTACATACCCGTGTAAAGAACAGTATAGAAGTGTATTCATCTTGTCACTTACAAACCTGTGTAAAGAGCAGTATAGAAGTGTATTCACTCATGTCACTTACATACCTGCGTAAAGAACAGTATAGAAGTGTATTCACTCTTGTCACTTACAAACCGGTGTAATTGCAGTATAGAAGTGTATTCACTCATGTCACTTACATACCTGTGTGAAGAGCAGTATGGAAGTGTATTCACTCTGGTGTCCCTGAAAGACCTGTATGAAGCGCAGTAGAGAAATGTATTCACTCTTATAATCCTAACATACCTGGGTAAAGAGCATTAGAGGAACCCCACACTGCTCAGCAGGGACCAGAGCTATAGTCGCCATATTACTCTGTGCCACACTTGTGTCACAGAGTGTGTCCACACTTATGTCTCTGTTCAGGGTACTAGAAGTATTGATGCCCCTCATAGCAGGAACAGAAAGGCTGCTAATACTGTCCGAGCCAGGCAGATTGGGGGCACACTGTGCTGATACTTCTATCCACCGTTCCTCCACAGCTGTCACTGGAACATAGCATCCCCATTCGTCTGCTATTTTGTTTCTGAATGCCTTATTAATTATTCTCGACAACTTAATACTTTGTACCGATGGATTGGCCTGTCAAGTAATGGCTAGAATACTTTGGATCCACTTGTATGAGCCAAATCCTATCTTTTAGTGACAAAAAAAAATGAAATATGTTCCATTTCACATATGACTTCAGTTTTGTATTCTGTTTTTCCTCTTTATTTTATATTGATATAAAAGTTAGCACACACATTGGGACCTCCATATATCGGACTTCCGTAAATGGAAATTTTCTATGTATCAAAGTTTTGGTGAATCCCCATGACATTACATAAAAAAAACTTTCTATACATCAAAAACAAATTCTATATATAAAAAATTTTTCAGGACAAATCAAGATCCCCCCTGTGGTGACGATGGTATAAGAAAATAAGTGAGAAAAAATAGAATGGAGAAGTCATAAGAGGAAGAAGAAAATGTTTCGTCAAGGTCATTGCGAAGCTGATGGGTCGCCTAAAAGGGTGGTATTGCCTCCACACTCCTCCCAGCCCTTTCCTCAAGTAGTCTTCCTCCTCAATAAATTTGGTTCAGCCCTTTAGGCCTCCTAAAAAAAAAAATTTTGGCCAAGTTTAATACAACATGTTGTGGTCTTCAATTCGTCAAAAATGTTCCTGAAGATTTATTTCACGAACTTAAGTGTGAACACTTTTATGATGAATCCTCATCAAAATTTACTGTGCAACAAGACATTAGAAAGTTATTCACACAAATGTAAATCCCTTTGAATACTACTGCACATGTTTTTTAAGGTATGTTCAACACATTTTTTTCTTGTTTGTTTTTAATTATTTTTATGAACATAACTTATACATAATGTGATTCATTTTCACTTATGAGTGCATTGATTAGGAAATATTTCCAAGTAAAATAGAATATGCAATATCATGTATAAAAAAAGCTTGTTTTTATACATTGAAGTTTCTAAATATTGATTTTGTTTATGGAACCATCGACTTTGATATATAGAGGTCTGACTGTACTTGTTTAATTTTTAAAATTTCAATAGTCTAATATTATTTCATCATTGTTTTCTTTAATGTTTACTATGAATAAATTTTAGTTATTTGATACAGAAGAGAAGGAATACTAGAACAGTGTGCACCAAATGCAACAAAGAGCTACACACACATTATTTTACAAAAAGTGATGTTTTTCAGAATCAGACAATATTACAAACATCAAACTAATTAACATCTTACATAAATAAATGTTTTTCTTAAATATCTGCATTATAATGATTAATGACTTTTCCGCTTCCAAAATCTTACATATTATAGTATAAATGTGATTTTTTTTCATGCAAATATGTTTAGTTGTGTTGTTTTTTTTTGTGGCAAAGGTAGAAAGGTGAGTTTTTGACATTTGGCCTGAAATGTTTTAAGCCAGAATAGTGATAATGTGCCAAAAATTAAATAACTTAAATCTTGCAAGGAACTAAACTATATAAACAAATCAGTCGGATAAATTATATATTAAATCAGACTTTCCCATAAAGCACAAAATTGGCCAGACACGTCCTCCTGCAAGGCACGCCCATGGCTACAGGGAACAGAATAAGGGATAGTTTAAAAGAATCGCACTATCAAACATCTGGAAAAATGATATCACAAAAGTTGTCACTAAGATTTTACTCTGGTCTTCTGGGTAAGCGTGAAGCACAATACCACACACCTTACTCCGACATTAATTCAGAATTTGAAATAAATTAAATGATACAGTAACAACCCTTTTGATGTATAAATAGTCATACTTTAAGCTTCTGCTCCTTCCCCAAACACCCATTTAGACATGTCATCAGTTTCAGTTTTTTATTTTCTCTCCATTTGTAGGGACGTGAAAAAAGTATCGATACTTTACTAACATCTATATTTTCCTTTCAGTGTTAGTATTTTATTACTCAATACTTTTTTTTTCCAATACCTTTACTGATATTAGTATTCACACTCCAGTATCGAAAGAAACAAATAATTCATATCTGTTCTTTCATATTTGTTTATCAATACATCCCGATGACTGGCTGGGCGACGAGGTGAGAGGCGACCAGTCTACTAGGTACCCCTTCATTTATAAATGAGCATGGTCATCACAAACTAAATAATATAAGCTTTTGAAGAACTTAATGAACTCAGTCAACTCAAGGATGCCCCAAACAGACAAAGCAGAAAAGTTTATGTGCATTTCGATACCAATAATTACTGTTATCGATACTTTTCTTTCAATACTAGCACGGTATCGATACTTTTCTTTCAATACCACATCCATTCCCATTTGTGTTTTTTTTCTCTCCTTTGATGAAATTCATTGAAAGTTTTACTCTGATGCTTAAGACATTCATATAAAAGAAAACCTATGCCAAAGGTTGAGGTGGTAGATTGTGGTTTGTAAACAATGGCAGTAAAGTAACATGTTAACTTTGCAAGGCGTAATATAGTTATCCTGATCACTCTTTCCTGTTTTATATAGTTTCAATTATTTTTGTTGTTCTTACTGAAATATGTAGATTTTTCACCAATCTGTTTTCACTTTTAGTAGATGGTTTGGTCAGATTTTTTTTTAATGCACAACTCTACATTCTTTATCTATGACTTACTACGGTATTATTAAAATAATCATAATATGGCTCAAAATTATACTAAAGCTTATTACACCCATTAAGACATAAATACTCAAGCTATTGACTTTAAGAGTTACTGAAATGAAATAACTCAATAGCTTATCTTAAGTAAATATAATTTGGGGCTATGTTCGTTTATTTAAAATTTTATGTTTTGATAAAAAACAAAATAATGATCTTATTGCGAACCATTATTAATGTTATTTGGAATATAGCATTAGGGTAAATTATGGTTTAAATTAGGAGGGTTAGCCAGCACACTTACCTTGGTGATACTGGAGTAGAAATTGTTTAGAGAGAACACTACAAAACACACAAACACATTTTTAAGGACAAGCTTTCACTGTCACAGACAGCTTCATCAGGCCAAGAGAGTAGACTGATGCTCTTGGTTGAACTGCAAGGTTGACTGTTTTACAATCAAGAGTATCAGTCTACTCTCTTGGCCTGATGAAGCTGTCTGTGACAGTGAAAGCTTGTCCTTAAAAATGTGTTTGTGATTTTTAGTTTTCTATCTAAACAATTTCTACTCCAGTATCACCAAGTTAAGTGCGCTGGCTATCCCTCCTAATTTAAACCAGAGCCATGACTAATGTAATACACATTATAAACATATACTGTACATATATACCTAATCACGCCGTTCCCTTATGGGGTGGACAATAAACTGTGCATTTAGCTCAAAAAAAACAACCACTCCATACTTGATCATTCTTAGCACCGCATCATACTACCTGTCTGGGTTACACGCTTAAGTACTATTTAAACTAATGAGTTAGGAGTTGGGAAGGTTGAATCTAGAGGAAGTGAACCCGCATTTGAATGGAGGGAAAGTGGAATGCCATTTAGGAAAAACAACACCCAATTTACCCGAGTGAGATTCGAACCTCAATCTCCCCTTCCTCGGCAGCCTAGCACTCTGTACTTAATCCATCCTCACTAACTTTCTCCACATTTAATTATCCTTACACACTCCCTTAGCTTCAATAACCTCCATACACAGAGTCATACATGATCTTTTTATTATTTAACTTCTTAGTGTTTCTCTTTTTTCACATTCATTTACAAAATTTAACTATGTCTTCCATGGCCTACCCCTTCCTTTTGATCCACACACACTCCACTACCATACAAGGCATGTCCAGAAAGTAAGAGTACTTGATTTTTCTATTTTAAAAAAAATATTGTATTTAAAACAAAATTACAGGATTTTTTTGGTAAATATGTCAGTTATTTCTCCACGTAGTCACCTTCCCATTCTAAGCAGGTTGTGAGCTGTGGCACAAGCTTTTTGATGCCCTCCTCAAAGAATTCTCCCGCCATCTCCTTCTTCCAGTTCAGGACCTCTTGTTTCACCTCCTCGTAGGTTGAAATTTTTTTCCCCCCATGTGAGTCTTCAGGGAGGTGAAAAGATGAAAGTCTGAAGTCAGGGGAGTATGCGGGGTGGTTCAAAATGTTCAAACCAAATGAGTCCAAAAGCGCCTTAGTGGCATTGGCCATGTGCGGGCAGGCGTTGTCGTGCAACAAGCACACTCCCTGCGTCAACATTCCCCTCCGTTTGTTTTGAATTGCTCTCTTGAGCTTTTTTAGGATCTCACAGTATCGTGCTGCATTAATCGTCTCCTCCTGAGGCAGAAATTCGATCAAAATTATCCCTTTTTGGTCCCAAAACATAGTGGCCATGATTTTTTGTCCGAAATTGAGGTTTTGAATTTTTTGGCAGGTGGGGGTGTGCCACCACTGTGATGACTGTCTTTTTATCTCAGGAGTCTAATGAGCCACCCAGGTTTCATCTCCAGTCACAATCGAGCTCAGAAAATCCTCCCCTTCCAATTCAAATCGCTCAAGGAAATTGCGAGCGCTAGCGACCCGATTCACTTTGTGCTGCTCTGTCAGTTGTTTTGGGACCCATCTTGCGCACAATTTTCGGAATCCCAGCGTTTCTGTAATTTTTCATGTAAGAGAGATCTGGAGAGTTGTGGAAACATCGCAGAAATTTCATCCATTGTCAATCAGCAGTCTTCGCGAACAGTTTTCTTGATTTTTTGCACTAACTCATTGGTCAAAATGGAAGGTCTTACCTCTGATTGTCATGAACATTCGTTCTACCTTCATTAAACTCCCGACACCATTTAAACACGTTCGTTCGATTCATAACACCTTCGTCATAAACAGTTTTGATCTGTAAAAAAATTTCAGTCGGTGTTTTTCCTTCAGCGAGAAGGAACCTTATGACAGCGCGCACCTCACACTTGGCGGGATTTCTTATCGACATATTTCACACAAACGGACACTACAAGGTGAATTTTCATACTAACGAGGTCCGCCTGTGCTCTTGTGTTCAGAAGAACCCCCACCAGCACTCAGTGTTGCCAGTCTTAGAAAAAATTTCTCACGGCACGAGAGGGCAACCAGTATTCTTACTTTCTGGATGTGCCTCGTATATTTACTTTGTCACTCGATCCTCACTCAAACTCTCAAAATGCCCAAACCAAGGTAAGACGCCTCTTTCCTATTGACCTATTGGATTCCCTTTCAAACCGCACTCCTTCAGCACCAACTCATTACTGACTCTGTTCATACAAGTCTATCCCCATATATTTCTTGGATATTTCATTCCAACCCCATTCACCTTGCTCTTGTGTTTCTCCTGTCAAACTTACGCTCCATATTCATAACACAATGCCTTAACATTTTTGAATAGTTCGGATGGCCTACCAATGACCCACAGCTATTGATGAGATAATGCACAAGGATCTTGCATTTATTGGCACCTTTACTTTTGTTATATTTATCTATGGTCAATCATGTGAATGGTATGGTCTGCACAAACCATGGTCTTAAAGAGAAATAATTGCCGGTGGTCAGAAAATCTAGTTAACAAAATATTAATCATAATATATAGTTATTATACTTTTGTAAACTACTAAGAGTAAATTTGATGAAGAAAGCCCACCTAGAGAAAGAGGAAAAATGTGGGAAGAATCCAATGCACAAAGGTGACATCGTCTTTTACATTATCAGCCCATCAAACCCTATCTATGGCTTCGCTACATCGACAACATTTTCATGATCTAGCCTCACTCTGAAGTATCCTTGGACATCTTTCTAGATAATCTCAACAATTGCAGCCCCTTAAACTTCACCCACAATAAATCACAGCATAGTCTTACCTTCCTTGATGTGAATCTGTTCCTTGAAAACAACCAAATTCGCACCACTGTACATATAAAACCCACCAATCACCAACAATACCTCCACTACCATAGCAGCCATCCTTCATACATAAAAAGGTCTCTACCATTCAGTCTTGCCACCCGAGCCAAACGGATATGTTTAGAACCCGATGATTTAACTGAATATCGTTAACAACTCTCCACAGCTTTCCAAAGCAGAGATTACCTCAAGCCTTTAATAGACTATGACCCTCCAAAATAAGTTAAGGACATCCCTCTCACAACACAATACCATCCTGGTCTACAATATATCAACACCATCCTTTAAAAGTGGTTACAAATTCCTAACCAGTTTCATCCAGACCCAAAACCTTCTTAGTTCACCCCCAAGAGTCACTTTCAAACGGTCACCCAATCTCCACAATATTCTAGTCCATCCCAAACTTCCTGACCCCAAGAGAATCCGAAAAGAAAAACCAAAGAACCAAAGGTTCATACCCCTGCAGCACATGTGGAATCCACCTACCAGCTACATCCTTCAACAGCAAAGTTACCAAATTGGAATACAAAATTCCTGGTCATTACAAATGTAAAACAAATAACTTGATATATCAACTACAGTGCAAATTATGTGGTGCAGAATATATTAGCCTTACTACAGTTCTCTCAAACAGCGAAAGAACAATCATAGTTTTGACACAAACCACAAAGATCCGGACAAGCCTATACTCATCCATGCTGGTACCCACAACCAGGACTTTCAAACCTGCTACACCACCAAAATATTAAGAGCATTTCCCAAACAGTGCAACAGTTCTCAGCTTAGACAGTGGGAACTGGCCCACCAATGGATTACCAAATAAAGATTACCACCAGGCCTTAACAGAAGATAGTTTCTTTCTCTCTATAAGATTAACATTTTTCAAATTTATTGTTATTACTATTATCATCATTATTATTATTAATATAAAATATTATTTTATTACTATTATCATTATTACTAATTATTGTTATTATTTTTAAATAGGCCTATATAAATACTAACCATACCCAATAAATTTATCTTTACTGCCAAAAACAGTTGGCACAATGTGTTTCTAACAGTTTTTCTTTAAATTCAAAATGGAGTAAACCAGTGCATGTGTTATCTGTACTCTCTTCTTTCTTCTTTGTGTTTGATAAAGGCAACGATGCCGAAATATTATTTTCTTTGTGTTAAAATGAGTGTGTGACTACTTCTACTCTAGAAGATATCACCTTTGTGCATTGGATTCTTCCCACATTTATCCTCTTTTCCTAGGTCGGCTTTCTTCATCAAATTTACTCTTAGTAGTTTATTTTTCCTTTTTCTTTAGTTTTATCAAATTATTTAGCCATTGGGTCACCTCAATTTTAAATATTATACTTTTGTATAAGTTTTGATTAATGATAACATTAAACAGAAATATGTATAGAAAAGTTCCACAAAAATGGTAACTCAAAAATTGCTCAAGCATACTAATAAACTCAAAATGGATGCATATAGCATTTTGATCAACTAGACAAGACTTGTTGAGAGTCGTGGTAATCAAGGCAATTAGTTGAAGTGATTTTTCTAGAATTTTATTAAACAGAAAATAGAATTTAGGAAGATTCTTGTAATTTGGTTATGTGCGTTATCTTTGAATTAAGGTGAATTCACACGTACACCGAAAATTGAAAGCAGTACAGTAAGTCAGCACCGCTTAGTGGTGCAGTGTTCACACACTCGCGGAAAGTTAGGAATCTCTGTTTACCCATGATGCATTAAAACGTCAAACATAAAAATGAAAATATTACAATCAGTGCAAGTTACTGTATTTAAAATAAAATTAGATGTTTTACTTACTATCTGGGTTTGATTTTGTCATCGATAAAACTCATGGCTTCCAATAAACTGTCGTTTCTCATCATCACTTTTGAGATACGCCATCTTGAGAATGGCTGTGTTTATAAATAATGCACGTTTGAAAGTTTGCGCATGTGCTGATCGGGTCTTCTTGGCTGGTTTTCTGTAGAAGCGCTGGAAAAGTTGAAATTATCTCTACTCAAGTAGTACAGGCTACACTGGCCGAGCGGACTTCTTGTGATTGGATTAGAGCTGTCACATGACCAAATCTCAGCACTGCTCGCGTTTTACAGCGAACGTGTGAATCCACAGGTAAGCACAGTTGATATTTATAAATTCCAGAAAAAGGGAAAAATCAAGAAATGTCCAATTTTTAAGCTCAAAATAATTCAAGAATAGTTCCCGATCGATCAATTTGTCATCGAGATTAATTGTCATTATAATAATTAATAACCAACTGTCTATGGTTGGTAATTTTTTACAAGTCTTTAAAACATTGTAATACTTTACTCTTGATTTATAACAAATATAATATAGTAAACTACTGTAATACTTTGTAAACTCTGTTGACAATGGAAGGCTACAGTCTTACCTTGACAGGCTCAAATATTATCTCTACTATACAAGCTGCACCATAGTAGAAACAAGCAAGGCAAGCTTTCTATTGTTATGTGTAGACAAAAAGTACATTCACTTAGTTTTAGTTTTTAACTCAAGTTTGAATGCATTTATAATTTGAAAAAATTAAAGGAAAACAAACTAATATATAGCTTTAACACTTTTACTGCTTTTTTACATCCATTACTGTTTCCAGCATGTGGTTAGTTTTTTATTCAAGCATATATTTTCCACTACCAGCTGGCTAGGTCTGTCGTAGCTTCATACTGCTTTATAATCCAACTTAAGACTAGGACAGGCACAACATCCAGTCCACAGTCATTAATTTAACAATGTGAAAGGGTAAACCTACATTTCACCAATGATAAATTTTTCAGCCATACCAGGAATCGAAACCGGGTTCTTTAGCTTAGTAGGCAGACAGACTACCAACTGAGCTAAGGTGTCAGATAAATAAATAGTGTAACACTAAACTTTTCTTAATATTTTTCAAGTTTTGCTTTACATGTGGAAAAGTGACTTTTGCTAACTCTTAATAATTGGCTGATTTTTGGCACACCAAATAAATTACACTTTTTTTAACAATTTTACATAAAGATAAAAATGTGTACCTACCTGGTAGTTGTTTTCTGTTGCTTATTTCATTTTCAGTCTCTGTTGAGATTTTAATACTAGTCTCATTTGAAATTTCTTTGTCTAGTTCTATACAGTTCTCAGATCCATTTACATTTAAAACCATATTATTGGGAGCTACTCCAACATTAAAAAATTGTTCAAAATCACAATCACTAGTTAATAACTTTGACTCTACCATGTTACATTCTATTTGCTTTAAATTATCTGAGACATTGGAAAGTACATTTACACATGCAGAGTCAGAATTGGAACTTTTACAGTTTTCATAAAGTGGGGTTTTAGTTGGAACAACTTCACTAGTCGGTGAATGTGGGGAAAGTTTTTCCCATTTCTCGGCATCTTGGTTTTGTGTATCTACTGCTATGGTTGCACTTGGGATGACCTTGTCTGGAACATCAGCAAAGTTGGGAATGGGTGACATCGGCCTTGAAGGTCTGAAATAAACCAAATGAAGTGAGATTTATACATTTTAGAGGTGCCCCAGTGTAAAGAAACATTTTATGAACATTAAATAATTAGAATCATTAATTTTTAAGACTGTTTTCATGTGATTTTTCCCAGTTCCTGAACTGCCTATTCCATGGAATGAGCAACTCCAATTTTTAGCCAATATATGAACTGAATGAGTTTTTGCCCAATCCATTAAATGGACAAGTGGAGAAAAGGTTTGGTTTTTAAGTTAATTTAAATTGTAATCATTTTAAAATGGCAGGTTAGGTTAAGTTGGGTTAAATTAATATATCATAAGATACATTTTAGTAGGGGTGTGCGAAGTCCACTTTTTCAATTCAAAGCATACTCGAATCGAATATATGAAATATTTTCAAAGCCGAATCAAAGTTTGAATATTTTCTTTTAGTTGTTTTATGCTTGTAAAAATATTATATTGTGGTTATTATATTACTTTATACACTAAAATTACTTGGAAAATGTTTTATTGCACAAATGTTTGTTATATTTCATATTACTCTGACAAATCAAGTTACTATCACAACATCAATTCAATTTCTTCAAATTTTTTTAATACAAATATTAATTTATAATTTAAAAAACAGCTCAGAATGGCTATAATTAAACATAAATCAAGTATTTTAGCTGACAATATTTTTAACGGCAAAGTTTTGAAGCCAGAATTTGTTTCGAAGCGAAGTCGAAGCTGATGTTTGTTTCAAAGCCAAGTCAAAGTTTTGAAGCTTCGCACACCCCTACATTTTGGTTAAGTTTTTAGTAGATACAACAATAAATTCCAGTTCTAGATCATGATCATCGTCAAGAGTTAATACAATTTTTGCCCAGTTTGTGAAATGTTCAAGCAAAGAAGCCAATTTAAGGAATGAGCAGAAATTTGCCCAATTCACGAAATGGGCAATTTGGCTATTGGGGTGTAACATATACCTCCGTAACAGAAGATAGTCATATTACTTATATAGCCTATCAACTTAAGACCAAGAGGCTGCTCATAGCTTTGTGAAAGCTGGTTTAGTGACAATAAAAGGCTTTTTTTTCCTGCTCTATAGTAAAACCATCTTTAAAGTGAACTGTTTTAAAAAATGCCCACTTGATAGTAATATTGTCACTTGGGACTGCACGTAGTGATCCCCATGTCAGGCTAAGGCTCTCCCAAAGAGCAGAACCATTTTAACCTGGAGGCTGTATATCTGTTGACTCCTTGTTCGTGACCCAGGGTATATTTATATTTTGTGCAGTTTTTATCACTTAGTTCTTAGAGTAAATATTATAGTCTATGGATTTATTCAATTAGTAAAGATCTATATGCTCATGAAACAACAAAGTGTGTAGCTGAAATATTTTCTATGGATACTACTTAATAATAACTCTCTGTGTGTGTGTGTGTGTGTGTGTGTGTGTGTGTGTGTGTGCGTGTGTGCGTGCATGCGCATGTGTGTATATATATATATATATTCCCAGTTATGTGAATAAAGGTAAGAATTGCTTTGTAGCATACTTGCGCTTGAAATAATTCACCATGCTTTTTTAAAATTATAGGAATAGCTGCACAGGTTTTGATTCTGTGAATCTTGTTCATGATGTCGGCTTTGCTCTTGTATAGCTAAATAATATTTTACCAACCTACACAAATGTAGATTGTATAGGCCTATGTTAAAAAAGAAATTAAAACACTTTATAATAGTTTGACTTTAAGTTTGGTTGGCTTTTCAAAACATAACCTTTCTTGTACTTATTTTTTCTTTGTTTGCTATTTCTTTTCATTTATTTCTTGATTCCAGTTTTGTACTTCTTACTTCATAACTAAAATTAATTTTGGAAACTTAATAAATACAAATTCTAGGCTAAGCCAAAAGTGCACACCCCTTTTGTTGCTTTTTATTTTGTTTCTGACTACATTTTCCAAGAAATATCCTACTTCAGATTATCCAGTTGAGATTAATTTCAATAGGGTTCTTTTCTGTTACTAGACTAAACAAATACAAAAAGACTGGGCTCAATTTATGACCTTTAGAGTGTTTACATACATACACCATACAGACTAACGGATAAAAATGCAAAGGGCGAACTTCTTTTAGGATTTTTTGACCTCAAAATGAGGTACAATCAATGCCAAATTTGATGTATACCATATGTATATATATATATATATCGACTCTTTCAGAAAACATACATTCCCACAGTTGAACTCATTTTAATGGCACATATCAGCGAAAGTGGACTGGAGAATAAAACACTCCCCTTGAATAAGATGAAGCGCAGTGAAAGGGGTGTTCAAATTAGGTTAAGTTATAAAACTGTCAACAGTGTAGCAACTAATGTGGGGAGAACAGATGTTTTAGTAATATTAATTGAGAAAACAAGAATGCATCAGCAACACACTGACTAAATGGGCCTAATGTGAACATAGATAATCGTTGTTATTTCCGCTTTGTACGTATTTGAATTGATAGATCTGTACCCTCATAGTTATTTTTACAAATGAATCCCAAATGAATATAAAGCCTGTGCCTTATTTCCCAGGTTAAAGTGTTGGGTGTGATTCCCTTTTGAGAAAAAAAATTTACCGCCAACATTTCTTTTAAATGGCTTCAAATGTTTAAGATTAGTAAAGAGTGGTGGGTTAAGTGTTAACATATATCTGTTTAATATGAATTTTTGCATTGTGTTTGTAACTGAATAATACATTAAAATGTAAAAAATTACAATTATTATTGGTAGAAACCATCAACAAAGAAATATAAATAATATACATTTCTTACTTGACACAGGCAGATTCTTCCAGACCATGGTCAATCATGCCGGGATGTAATGAAAGCAGTGAAAGAATGGTAACACACAGGGGATGAACTGGTGACCTGTAGAAGACCAGACGCCTTTCCAAGAGAAGTAACTTGAATAAAAGAAGTGCTTTATGCCGAAACTGCAAAATGAAGTCTCTGGCTGACAACCCTGTTCAGATTCAAAAACAATTGACAAAAAAAAAATTACTCTTTTTTTTTTTGTTTCTTTCAATGGGGTAATAATTATTAATGGTCATCCAAATTAAAATGAATCATTTCAGTAGAGTATATCTAAACCATATATTTAAATCTTAATGTAGAAAACAACAGCCATACATCGATCTTTGACAAACACTAATACACACTCACCAACATAAAGCTGTGGAGAAAGCTGTGAGACATCCACCTCTGACAAACATGAGTTGAGGTGATGGTAAGTGTCGTGTAACAGTTTCACCTTGCTGAAGTCACCTTCATCAAAGTACGCGTGTGTAATAAGTGCCATTTTCACTTGGATATGACCATATAGAGGCAGAGTGCTAAGAACACATACCGACTTTTGAACCGTGCCTCTGGTAATATCTGCTGTACGATTTTTTAATTTCTGTAAAAGTAAAGAAAATATATTTATCCATATTGGGATTTGGTATGAAGACAGGGTTAATAAATACCTTTATTTTTCTGAAAATAGCCTAGGTATCTATATGGATAAATCTAAGTCCAGTCAGACTATATTTTAAAATTCCCTGACATTTCCAGATTTTCCAGAGCCAATTTACAACTTTTCCGGTCATTATGTGTTACAAAAATTATTTTATAAAGATCTTAAATATTTTTAGACATACACCAATTATGAAATTGTGTGACTATGAAAGGATTTCAGCCTAAAGTGATTGTGTTATTGGGTAGTGCGATCTACGTTAGATGTTAGTGAAAACATATTGAGTCATTAAAAGATCGCCTCACACCAGTGCTGTTCAAAAGTGTTGTGAAACATTCTTTTTTAGTTTATTCATCCTAAAATATAAACAAATTCCTGCACATTTGCATAGCCACGACTCAGCTAAAGACAGGCGGTAGAGGGATGGAAAGACCACACAAACATCACACGATGACTTTGAGAATTGAAATTAGTATTTTCAACTGGGACAACTTTGTTAGAAGAGAACCCTAATGTGTTTTAACTGGAAGACATTTTTTTTGTACTATTGTAAACGAAAGTTATATATTATTTTTGTGAAAATTCCAGAAATTTGATCAAATTCCCTGACTTTTCCCTGGCCAGGCAAATTCCCTGATATTTCCCTGTTTTCCGGGTCACTGGACACCCTGTAAAAGAAATCCATATACGCTTGGATTAATCATGCTTTCTTTATGAAATAAATATAATATTTTTTAATGCTAAGTATGTGTTTGAAATAACGTGCACAAGGAAAAACATAATATGTAATAAATAAATGATAGAATCAAATAAAAATAAAGCACAAATAAAAGTAAAAACATCATACACACACACACTTAAATAGTTTGATGTTTTCATTGCATCTTCCTCAAGAAGTAGTAAAGTCCAATTTTTATAGGAAGAACAGTAGAATTCACCAACATTGATTGGAAGTTACTAACATTTGACATTATAGAAATGTTTTATTTGATAGATTTATTATATATGTTTCATCTAAAAAATTATAATAACACTTTTAATACTACATCCTTATGGATTATTTAATAATTTGTCTTTATATTATTAATTATGCGGACTTATGATGTAACACAAATGTAATATTTTCATTTACACCATTGTGGCAATATGAGCTACAATAGTGCAAAGAGTTATAAATTAAATGTATTAAATTTCCACGTTTATCTTATTAGAACCAATCTTTATAAACCATAATCAAATTACTTGTTTGTAAACCTAATACAAAAAAAGGCAAAAAAAATTTGTTTCAAATTAAAGTTATTTATTTTTTATAATCCGGCAAATGAACAGTATTAGCGTTGGGTATTGGTGTCATCAAGATAAAAAAAAAAGACTCTACCAAGTCGTCATCTTGAATTCTTAATTAAGGCAACCTTTGAAAAAGCTCCAATTTAGTTCTTTAATTTAAATAAAGAAGATATATTTAAATCACAAAGAAAGTTATAAAATGGTTATTTGTGTAACCAACATTTATTTTTTAAATATTTTTAAATACATTTACATAAGTTAAAAGAGTAAAATATACCACGTGCTAGCCAACGAGATTAAAAGCGTAAGTTTATTTTCATGTTTGTATAGTTTGTGTTGTATTGATCATTAAAAAGATCGGACATAAATTAACTAAAAATGTAAATTTTTCTAATACCTGTAATTTGTTTAGTTAAAGTTACTCTACTTTGGAACGTATGATCTGCGAGATAATTGTAAAGTTTATTTAGATATTTTTTGATATCAACATAATTTATTTTAGTGGTTTAACTTTGTATTAAAACATTTTTAAATAGAAAAGCTTTAGTTAAAAAATTAGGTCACATCTAAAAAAAATAATCTTTGTTGTTGTTGTTGGTGCTTGTGTTGAATAAAGGTTTAATTTTTTTAAATCTCAATCTTCCACCCCATTACCTCCTCTGAAAATGAGTCTCTAAACCCAGCCAACAAGATCGAAGACTAGACAAGCCTAGTGGTTCCAATTTATCTCCTGGATTCCTACCACTCAAGTACAATGTTCCTAAATTATCAGCTGAATTGATCCAAATCAACGAGAGTAGTGTGAGATGGTGAGTAGGCCTATTTTGTATTTTTAAGTTCTTTACATAATTCTATCTTTGCAACGAGTGTTTTGTCTATGGCTAGTAGTTTCCACCATTCATAGTTCAGAACAGGGTGAAATGTGTTTCAACATAGCCTGGTTTTCTTCCTATTTACATAGTTTGTCAAGTAGTTACAGGAATTATAAAAGGCTACAGGAGTAGTACGTAAGCACATACTAAAGATAAACTGTGATTATAACTCACACACCACCAAACACCTCTAAGCCTATTAATAACACAAAACTGTTGGATAGTGTGTTTCTGGTATTAAAACTATTTTCCAACAGCATCTGTTTGTAAACTAAACTCGAGCCTTCAAAATATATGTTAATGGGGGTTGGTGCTCAAACATATCTACATACAGGTCACATTTTTATATATAAAATAGTAAATAATAAATTATCTAATAGAGTTATCCCAGCCACAAGAATAGAGAACCTAATGATACTAAAATCATTATTGAAAATAATTTATAGCTGACAAATGAATCAAAAGTAGGCCTAAGTCCTGTGTTGTTGATGCTTGAAAGGTTAGGTTGTGTTAGTTTTAAATACTTTAAAATAATAAAAAAATATAACTATTGCATATAATAATACAATAAATAACAATAAAATAACTTAACCTTACTTAATTAGTGGGCTAATAATCAATTGAACAATATAATAGTGCAAGGGAAAAATGTTATAGTATATTAAAATTTAAAGGTAGAAACACATTTTTGTAAATAGGCCTAAAATTTTAGACAGTTGTTTAAATGTTGAAAAAAATAACATATTTTATTATAACTCTTTTATTGATTCTCTTTAGTTTTTTTTACTGGTATGAGGGATTAGAAAACTAGGTAAAATTATTTGTTAGTTATTATAAAAAAAAGTATCTTATATATAAATGTATTGGTTTTGGCGTAGGTACCATCGTATCACACTTTTATTCTACAATTTATTGTATAGGTTAATTTTATTTGTAGACATGTTTGATGAATTAGGCTCTTGGCTAAATATTTATTTCAGCTACTGTAAAAGGTACGTACATTGATGAAGTTGAGACTCCTGGAAAGACGAGAACCAGAAAACCAATTCCTGGCATTTCAGCTAAGGCAGTAGATGAGTTTACAAGAGATTATATACATCAAGTTATCTATAGACTGTATCGTCAAGGTTGGTTCCAGTGATTATTTACAAAACTCTTACTTGGAGATTGACTTCTCTCCCTTTTTCCTTTATTTACAAATATAAGTTAATGTTTTTATTCTGAATGTTTGGCCCTCAACAGCTATTGGATACTGTCTTGTCGGCCATCAGAGACAGTGATAGTTTTTTGTGTATAGAAAGTCTCATTGAGCACATGTGTTGAAAGTGTTAAACATTTTTGCGTAGGTCCAATTCATGTACAAAATTGTTGCCCTTAGCTAACATATGTACACCTTTACGCCTTGCTTCACATGATTTGATGCTCTTAGTAGGTGACATGTTAATGGATAACCTAGTCACAGGATCCTTGCACAGATACTAATTTGCAATCACCCACAGTTACTCCCTTATCAACTGTTTATTTTGTGTTATAATTGAGGCCAGTATGTGTGAATACATATACATGTTTTAGCTGGAGTAAGCATGTGGACCACTGCGAGAAACTCATTAAAGAAAATTGGGACAGAGAGATGAAGATGGATGCGAATGACAGACACCATCTTTAATAATCAACTTAGGTGATGATGATGATGATGATGATGATGAAGATGAATCCAACTCTGGTGATGATGCAGAAGAAGTTCTTGCTACACCTCTAGACAAGTTCAGGGGTGATAGTAACTAACTCCTAAATTTGCTAGCATGTTTTTCCGGGTATTAAATTATTTTTAAAATCATTAACTTATCAAAACATTAAGTCAAGCTAAGCTCTTACACATCCAACATATTATAATGTCAAACCATTAACAATACACATATGTGATAGTGAGTAGTCCAATCTGTGTTTTACTCTCTTGTGTTGAAGACATAATTATGTGTTTTGTTGTGTTTTAATTGTGAACTTTGAGGCCTACAATTTCCTGGTAAGTGTGTAGGCCTGGATCTTATATCCTCTTTTCAATTTTTAATTTAATACATATATGAAAAAAAGTAAAAAAACTGCATTTTTAAAATATTTTATTTTTAACAAAAGAAATTAAAATTGTCATTTATTTTTATTACTATTACTTTTATTGTTTTCAAAATTTTTCTTCTCACAGCTTGTGACAGCTGCTAAACATATGGTCTTTCAAATCATATGTTATGGCATAGGGATACATTTTGAAATCTAGTAACTTTTCCAGAAATTTTCTACTGTTCTTCCTACCGAAATAAGACTGTAGTAAGACTAAACAGGAAGTAAGCTTCAGTGATGCTAACTGGTTGTGAAAAATGAAAATTTCTCTGGCAGATTATAAATTCCATTACGGTTAATGTTTCATTCTGTAGGTGTTCTGGCAGGAGGTGGTAATTTTGTAACAGGGGTGAAATCAGGCTAACAAATATTTAGGTTGGGTGGTTTTCTAGACTTTGTAATCCAGTGATTTGCCAGTTCATTCCTACTACAACTTCGTAAAGGAGAGGCTACGAAAGCACCGAGATATTGAAGTGTGTGTAAATGTGTGTGTTTTTACTTTTACTATTGCTATAATTTTATCATATTTATTTATTTATTTACTATTACATATTATATGAGGCGTGTAGTTGCAAAACTAGTTCAATCCATAAAAATTAAAAAAAGAGTTAGTGATGGTGTTGCTATCTTTTCCAAAACCTCTATTGATTTATCATATTCTTGAGATTCAAAACCTGCTCTTTCCCCGTCTATTTAAGCTTTGAAAAGTGAGTGTAGTTGCAAAACTTGCTGAATCCATTACATGTTTTGTTTCAAAACTATTTAAATCCAATCCTTTATTTTGTTTCAAAACTAATTGAATCCCTGTACGGCAATGGCGTGATGACATTGTTATTTTCAAAACTCTTTACATCCCTCCAAAATATATGTCAGTATTTTAATGTTTTATTTTTTGTAAAATGAGCTGTTGGCTTAACTTAAGTGATTTCAATATAAGTTTTCGATCACCAGCAACTGATGCCTGCTCGGAATGTATCAGACTGAAGGCTCTGGCCACCACAACAGCTTCAAATGACAAAGTGGAATCGCTTGTAAAATTAAGAGTTCACCAGTTGAAATCAAAAGCATTTTATGAAATGCTAAAACATGAAGAAGAGCATACTATAAAACTTTCTTTCGATTGTCAAAAAAATATGGTTTTGCCAAGAGTGCCGGACCAGTGTGCATATTATTCCAGGCAATTGCACCAATTCAATTTTACAGTTTGCCAAGGGCACTCTGGATCACCTCAACCAAAGAACCAAGTCTTTATTTACACTTGGTCTGAAAACGAGAGAGCTAAGGGCTCTAAAGAGATTGCATCCATGCTGTACCACAGACTTTGCAACACTAATTTGGAGAACATAACGTGCATTAAATTATTTTCAGATGGGTGTCCAGGACAAAATAAAAACACCACCATGAGTGGCATGTTAGCAAAGTGGCTTTCCTCAAGTGCTTCAGGTGTTAAATTAGTTCAAATTACTTTCCCTATCGTGGGGCACTCCTTTCTACCACCAGACAGGGTCTTCGGACGTATTGAAAAAATAGTGAGAAAAAAGGACACCATCATTAAACCAGAACAATATAAAGACATTTTTGCTCTTAATGGTACAGTGATGGATCTGGGGGCAGACTTTTTGGTATATGATTGGAAAGGTACTGTGGAAACTGTCATCAAACCACCAGCTCAATGGCATTTCAAATTTGCAGCTTCTAAAAGGATATTGTTGAAAAATAATATGTCTGGTGATGTCAAGGTGAGAGGAGAGGTAAATTACAGGTCAGATTTAGGAGTTTACAAATCAATACTGAAACGTGGGAAATCACTAAATAACTTGAATCCTTCTCAGTTACCGAATGAGGTTCCAGTTAAGGCAAAGAAACTATTTGATGTGGAAAAGTTGTTGATAAATCATTTTGGGGAAGAATGGAGGGGGTTAGAGGACCTTTCATACTATAGGGATTTGATCACCAACATCTCAGTAATGGACAATGATGATGGCAATGGCGTGAATGAAGAATTAAGTGAAATGTCATATTGTGAAGAAGAGGATTTGAGAGTTTAAGCATACAAGTTTTTATTCACAGGGAAAAAAGTATCAATTTCCAAAATTGTATTTTGTTTTATACATTGCTTATTTTATTTTAGTTAGTAGAAACCAAATTTTTATATTAAAAGTATGGACATAAACGATAATTAACACATTTTCATATTTTGATAAAGAATAAATAGAATAAAGGTGAAAAAATATTGGCGTTTTGTTAGATTTTTCTTTATCATGGACTTTGAAACTTTTGGTAGCAAAACTTGCTGCATCCCAAAGCTGTAGTTTCAAAACTGGTTTAATCCATCGATTTGCTGCAGAACTCATTGAATCCATTTTAAATTGATAAATTACTCATCAAATACCGAACATACATTTCCAGACTCATTGTTGATTAATAATATAATTATGATCTTTCACATGAATACTTAAGCTTTTTATTATGTCATTTTGGGAAAAATCTGTAGGTTTTTTGTGTTTTACTGAAAACCATCTATGGTGGACTGAATAAGTTTTGCATCTGCACGCCTCATATGTATAATGATGGTAATAGTGTCAATTTATCATCGATTTAACCACACACACAAAGCTAGCTGTGGTACAAGAGAATACTTGTTTGACAAATGTGCAGATCTGGACAAGGCTAGCAATATTGTGTATCAGATACAGCAGAAGAGTTAATTGAAATAAATATTTGCATCTTGTTGAGTTTGAAATGTAAAGAAGCCATCTGTTCATAGTAATACATTACTAACAAATTAATACACTATTTTTGCCTATCTTATAAAATAAGTTTTGCATTTATAATTACTAACTTATATAAAAAGCTAAATTGTTTTCATTGATGGTTTCCACAATCTCTCCAGTAAAATATTGAATGGTGGAACAAAAGTCAGCTATATAAAATAGGTTTTGAATGAATGATCCCTAAGTTTATAAAAAAAACCAATAGAATAGATGAAAGCTCACTATTTTATAAATACAAAGCGATATTTTAAAAATCAAAGTCTAAGGAATAATACATGTTTAAGTTTTCACTAATTACAGTATTTACAACAACAAAAAACTAGTATTATAGCTACAAATATGTTAAATCATTTATTTAAAATGGATTAAAAACCTAAAAAATAAAAAATTCAATTTGTAACTGATTTTAAGATACATAATAATATGATTTTATCATTTCAAAAACTTTTCTTTTTCCCCAAGTAGAAGAACAACCCAATATAAACCAACTCAACTGTTATCAGAATAACTCCTCCGCACTTCAACTTAGCACCCCCAACTATTATGCTTACTCTTAACCTTGGCCACAAACATGGTATATACCAGACCACAGCCTCCAAGTTAAAATGGCTGCTCTGGTTGGGAAAGCTGAGTCCTTAAACACGGAGATTGCTATGTGCAGTCACAAGTGACAACATCGTTGTCAAGCAGGTAAAAAAACAGTTCACTTTAAAGATATAGAAAACAGACCAAAATTGCCTTTTAGTGTCAATAAACCAGCTTTCACTAAGCTAGGTTCAGGTAGCGTCCTGATCTCAAACAAGCCTACTCAGACCACAAATTCAAGCAAATTGTCTGGTTTCAAACAATCTTCAAATACCATTGACTAGTTTAGTTATTTGTCTGAAAAGTTTTGTTTATTGAAAGGGGTTAGTTTGAGGGTGGGGGTGGGGGAGATTTATGGTACAACGAAACAAAATGACTGTGAGTTGTTTCTCTTGGAAGTGCTTTTATCACTGAAGACTGCAACTAGCACTCCCCAATGTCCAAGGACACAACTTGGCTCGTGAAGCACAGCGCAGCGAGACTCCTGTAAGCCTGAGTGTTTGGTGTTTACCTTGTCTAAAAACTTGGCAAACCAGCCCTGAGAAGTTTGGTCTTACTCAAATTGGTATTTAAGTAATCATCCCATGCGGATGCTTAGTGCCTAACTTGCACTACAAGGACTCTAGCTATGTTCACTATAACCTTAAAAGAAAGTCCTAGCTTTATTTTCAAGATTCCAGACTAAAAATCTTCATTTGTTACGTTTTTATAGGACCTTTTTTTTCAGTTGTGTGACCTCAAACAAATGTTTTCTTGTGAAAATGATTTTAAAAGTATTCTGTGAACACCTATGAATTTTAAACACTTTGATAATTCATCGATATGCTTTGTAATTTTGTAATTAAGCCTTTACAAAAAATGGATTCAATTGAATTTCTGTTTAATAGTATGAAAACTGTTTTTTAATGTAAATGCTATAAAAATAAATTGGTTGTTGTTTCATATTTGTTGAGAATCAGCTTAAATGCAAGGTTAATTAGCAGTAGTTGTTAATTATGAGAGACAAAGATGCAAGTTAAGTGTTTTCTGCAGGTAAAAACATTGTCAGTACACTCGACAGGGATTTGAGGCCCTATCTACCCGTAAATGGTAGCCTAGTCTACTGCGAGACAAACCATTCAACCACCGAAGCAGGTTAGCGAGAATGCCGCATTGACACTTTAGTTGTTAATGAAAGAGCAAAGAAATTGGAATTTGATCTTGACTTCTCTATTGTCCCTATTTGTATGCCCACTCGTGTGGCTTGTGAGAGCTGTACAAGTCATGGCCTTTAGATAAATAGCCACTGGTGGGCATAATATCAAGTCATCACATATTCTCCCCCTTCCATGTCAGTCAGACATAGACACACACATCAAACTATGAGCAGGTACAAATATAAATATAATTTGGCCACCTTACTTAGCTGTTTTGATACTTCATTTCTTTCAGGAAATAAAGTTTCATAGTGGAAATGCTATATTAGATACACCCTGATTTTGGTTGGAAGAACAGTGGAGAGAATTCAAGCATATTTCTTTGTTGCCAACATTGATAATATTTTACTATATTATTTGTGTTATTTTATAGATATTGATCGATAATATCTATTAAAAGTGACAACTGCAGATAACATGACTTGATGTATGAATATATTAAAATTATTTTAGTAACTAACTTATACTGTTCTTCCTACCAAAATCATGCTTTAGCTTCATTTTATTCATGATAACAATAATGTGAGACTAAAATAACTCATTTATAGAATATTCTGAAAATTGAAAAATGACACTTGGACACGGGAATTGAACCTGAGACCTTTGGCTTACCACGCCAATGCTCTAACCACTCAGCTATCCAGGAATAATCCCGTGCTCATATTTTAAGGCAGTCTATGATGGACAAGCATAAATAGTCGGCTACAAATGTGTGATTTATTAAGATCACGAGCTATCAGATAACGCAGCCATTCTTAAATATGTGATCCCTTACAATTATAATAATTGGATAAGTGGCAGCAATAAGCCAACTACCCAGTCGAATGTGGCTGCGTTATCTGTGTTGCTTTGGCTATTTGATTTTCATTTAAAGAAGTTGAAAGTCCACACGTGGCCACAGGAATTGAACCTGGGATATTTAAATAATCTTACCATTAAATAAAAACTAAGTTTTCTCATAGTCAAACTCACATATTACCAAACTCTATATTTAAGGTTGGATATATTTATAAACATATGATAGGTCCATATACTTGGATCATATTTATACACAATATATAAATATTTGACTGAAATCAAACCTGAAAATTTGTTTCAATCTAAATTCGAGTAATAGGTGTAATTACCTCGACAGGTATTTGTCGAAAGCATGATATGCCATAAACGGTTTGTTTTGGGTTTGTAAGACTGGGCAGGTGAAAGTAGACTGTGTCAGCTTCAAAGTTGTGTGAACCATCAGGTAATGCCAGAGTAGGGAGGTATTTCCAGCCAGGTGGACAGGTGTTGGAATCTGGCTCACTCCCTGGTATTAATGGTGGGAAGGAAAACTCAACCTGAAACACAAATAACAATCCAATAAT
Source organism: Timema bartmani (assembly GCA_902151455.1). Taxonomy (NCBI): domain Eukaryota; kingdom Metazoa; phylum Arthropoda; class Insecta; order Phasmatodea; family Timematidae; genus Timema; species Timema bartmani. The sequence continues at coordinate 18,250 of CABFWB010005685.1, read as the reverse complement.
AACATTTAATTAGAAATGTCCCAGCTCCTGTTTTTATCAATTCAGATTCTTAAATTTCAACCCGATTTTCAGATTAAATTCCTCAACTTTTACAATTCCATTCATCCTTCACCATAGATCCAACCTCATATTAAAATATGTTATTTATGTGGGCTATATGCCATTAATTAAGTTAATGTGGTTAAAAAAAATGTTGGTTAAAAAGTTTAGATAGTAGCCTAAAGAAATTACTCAAATAAAATGACCACATGTGATTTGTGTAAGATCAATAAAAGACAAAAGCTATTGAGTATATTTATAATTTGCAACCCGCTTCAGTGGTTAAACGGTATAAGGCGTTACTCTGGTGTTAGATTGGCCTGCTGAAAACAGGGAGCTCGGGGTTCACTCCATGCTCACCCACCCCACAAATGCTGATACTTGGTACTCTTACTCTAAATCCTACCTCCCTCATCCCAGCTCAATAGGGTGGAAGCACCCTTAAACACAAATAATTACAAAAATATTGATTTTATTAACAAAATATCAAAACTTTGTAGACTAAAATGAAAAAAGATAAAACTTTCCTTGCAGTATTATCTTTATCAAATTAACCACCTTTAAAAAAGCTGAGGTTGTAAAATCAGTTTAAAAACACATTGCCTTTTGTGCATGTGTTGTAGCTGCAGCAAGAATTTTTGTTGTAATAGAGGGAATCGGAGGCATGGGGTGGACTCCAAAACATATTTTAAAACTGCTTGAACACTCTTAAAGCCCCAGACAAAATTCTTCACAAGGGGTGACTTACAGCCACTAATCACATTTATAATTGATCTTCATTCAGTTGACAGTTGTACTGTAGGTCAGTTAATTAACAAAATAACAAACCTGGGGATCTTTAATATTATTGTACCCTCCTCACATCCTAGTGGAGGCCAAACTGGGGTGGTTGGCGGGTGAGGATATTTCCCCCTCTCCTGATATTATAAAATATGGTCTTGCATCAAAACATATTTCAAAAACCAAGACGTGATGAGTAGGGCCTACACATTTTTGTCCAAATTTGTATAGTTATTTGAAAGCTACCTATGAGGAGTTCTCAAGTTTGCTATTTTGACCAAAAGCAAATCAGATGTTGACTGACTCGAATAAATTAAAATGTGATAGTAAGAATCTTGGAAGGTGTTTGTGCAGCACTAATGAATGGCTTCCAACGCTAAAACTCAAGCATTGTGTTTTGTATCAAAGACTTTGGAACAAATTTTCTTTCTGCATTTTAAACATTTATTTTTGATTATATAAGCTACCAGTACTTAAAATAGTTTAATATGTGGAAAGATCGAACAAGCAGTAGGCCTAATATCTGTATCACATACGCAAATAAAACCAGCAAACAAAAACTTTTTTTTTCATAACTTTGGGACATAAGTGGCTAATTTTAAAGGAAATTGATGTGGTGATTCCAAAAAATGACATTAATTTTTCTATAGGTGGAATACTTTTGTAAGTGCAGCGATGAACTTTCGAGTTCCTAATGCTAAAAAGTATAAGTACACATATAATATGCCATCTTCCTTTTGAACTTTTTTTCATGTTCAAATACAACAGTTTACATTATCATAGAAGGTAGCATGTACATTCTATATACTTAAAAATGACTGTGACAGATATTTTCTCTTAGAGTAGTTTGTTTTACAATCCCTCTTAATAAACCAATAGTTATCTCCTATCACGACAGTACATCCCAGGGGCCTCGATAACACAAATTCCGTCAACGATCGGGCCTATATTCTGATGAAAGTGTTACACTTGCTCATCACACCTCCCAAATTATCAGGAAAAAACACCCTGTGAATGTAGAAAATATTTTCAAAGACATTCGGTACCCAATATATTTACAACAATGAAGTAAAGTTGACACCAGATATGCATAATTATATTCTTTCCTGTTTCCAAGAAATCCACGCACAGCTACGTTAAATGAAAGCCAATATTTAGGCTCAGTATCCTGTAGCTTTGTCTCAAATACATCATATTTTAGATGTTTCCTTATTTGGGGCCCGATGAAAGTTCCTTTAATATATATTGAGAAAAACTTCCGTGCGATTGCTGAATCCACTTCATATTTTGTCTAAAGCCTTCCCAAATTTCTTCATCAAACCAAATGTAAAGCTGGAAGATGATTTTTTGGTTCAACAAGTGGAACATATTCACATTACTTTTCCTGGGTAAATATTCGTGTCCCTATATTCCCATTGTTGCACAATATAATGCTTTTCGGTTGTCTGAATGTCCGGCACAAACATTAAAAAAAACATAATTTGTGAAACCTCTCTGTAAACCTATAAGTATTCCAATATCCTTAAGATCACCACAGACATGCCAAGAGTAGCTTAATTTATATGCGCCATTTATTAAAAATGTGTTCGAAGCCTAATTCTTTCATAAGATCATTAATACCTTGGAACTCATACTGTCCTCCATTGTGAAGTACTTGGAATACACTTCAGTGTGTTGTCAATTCAATTTTATTTTAGTTCCTGCTTCAAGTAATTTCCATTGCTGTAACCGGGAGCCAAGGAGTTCAGCTTGATCTTTGGTTAACTGTAGGTAAAGAACTATGTCATTCAAATCTTCTTAATCAAGTGTAGCATGTCATAAGTTCCTGGTTCGTAGTACAAATTATTTGTAGTGGATGGTTCAGTAGAGTTTGTAACACATTCATCTGCCCTATCTTTGTCCCTGGAACCTTCATCCCATGCTTTTGGGGGAATTGGAACTCAGGTCTTCACTATATGGAGCAGAGCAGGCTTTATCACAAGATAATATGTATGAATATTTGGAACTGTACTCACTTTATTTTGACATCCCTGATATTTATGTCGTACAGATATAGCAATCATCAAAGTGGTTCCATGGTTCTCGCCACATCTTAGGCACAGAAAAAGGCATATTTCGAATTCCCAACTAGCCACATCCTCAGATTCATTGTGCAGGTAATACAGCACATATGAGAAGTCCATTTTAGGTCTTGGTCACACATCTTGCAATCAAAATTCAAATAATTTGTATATTTAGTAATGATAAAGATTTACTCCTCCAGAGTTTTCATTTTAAGCCCATCAGACACCTAGCAGAAATTGCATTATAACAATACAATGGAAAGCAAATTACAGAGAATAAATATACACTCCAAATAAACACAGATAAATCAATCACGCTATAGCTCTCGTTGCATAACTTAAAGAGCTATTTTGTGCACATATTATATGCAATACAACAACTATACTCTCTCAGATAATGCTGACATCTATGAGCAAATGTGAAAAATATTTGGTTAGCATATGTAGTACTATGTGATCATGTTTTATTATGTTTCTTACTATGTTTGCATACAACAACTATACAGTATTGTGGGTTATGACAGATTAGGGCTATATTTCCTCCACTAAATTATACTAAAATAAATGTTGTATGGATTGATACGTCCCAATTTTAAAAATCTTACAGTTGAACAATCAAATAAGTCCAACAAAGCCCCTTGGGTTTCATTTTTAGACTTTAGGCACTCCACACGCCTACCTACATTAATTAAAAGTTTTACAACTCAATATAGCTTTCCATTAAATATATACAAGACAACATCTGGCTTTATTATCAATCTGGGTGTTAGCTTTGGCAACTATGCTTGGAGTGATGTTACAGGACCTAGCAATCTGCTGCTATTTGCTGAACTAAGTGTCAGTATGTTTCCAGTTTTTTTAATTTAAAACTTAATTTGACATATTAAATTGTATTCAGTCAGTAGGGCCTATGGCCCGATTGCAGGCTGACACCATGGAGTTATTGATATTTAATTATTGTTAATATAAGAGGGTTTTACAAGTACCATTTAAATAATGGTGTTTTAGAGGCATAAAGACACTAAAACAACATTAAAATAAGAATTAGATAATAATATGGGGTAGTTATGGATGATGATCCTTCCGCAAACTTAATTAGAATAAATATAGAAAATGGAAGGGCAAAGAAACAAATCAAAAGGAGGGCCAACCTATGTCAAGGAGAAGCTCCCTTTTCCCCATTCTGCCGCTAATGAATGTATTTAAAACACATTGTGAATTTGACATATTTCAATCTTAAAGACAGATGGGGTTGGATACAATGTGTATGCAATATGGTTGTTTTTCCTTTCAACAAAATACACCTCCGCCTAATATAACAATCACCCACACCAGTGGGCATGTAAACTTTATGGCAGGCTCCTCTAGCCCAGTTTTCTGGTTTTAATCACATCTGGGTGTATTGAAAGTGGGTTATGAACTATATTAATGACTCCCCTTTATAGGCCTGGACATTAACACTTATAACATTATTAGATATGTCTGCCTAGGCTAAGTTAATATTACATATAATTTAAAATAAAAACTATTACCAAGTTGGGGTGCGCAAAGCTTTGCCTTCCCTTTGAAAAAAAAAATCGTGCTTTGGACGAAGCTTCGCCAATAAAAATCACAATGGACATTTATGTGTTTTTTTTGTCACTTTTTTCTGGAATCTGGGCCTAGATTACAAACTAATGTTCACTTGATAAAATATTAAGTAGTGACTAATAGGATTTCTTTATCAGCTTGGACCAACATCTCTTAACCATTTTGTTATTCTGTAAATTACCTAATAATGATATATAAATGTGCACAATATAACCTTTCTTAACAACATAGAACGATAAAAAATAATATTCAAACTTCAATTAAAGGCGAGTTCTCACATGTCATTTTCAACTAGGCCTAATCATTTTTCATGAAAATGAGAAGAATTTGTTCACATGTACTGGTGTCATTGATCATTATGGTACTGATGAAATATCGTTTAATTCATAGAAATGGTGCAGTTTAAAATATATTTGAGCTGTTGTTTGTAAAATATGTGTACAGTTATCACATGAGATAGAAATTATAATACATGGAAACCATATTCTTCAAAAGAGATCTAGGAGAAAATGGAAGAGGGATGGATGGCATCTAAAAAAACTTAACAATTATTAAATAGAGCGTAGTGAATGTTGTGTTAAGCATATGGTTCTACCTGTAAGCTATAGGCCACACATGAAAACTTTCGATTGTTGTTACTGTAGAGTGGTTGCATGCTGGTGTAAGACTCTGCTTCACTCGAAAAGATTTTTTTGTGTGTTTTTGAACCGCATCTCACTACACGTTTGGACTATCCGAATATTTATACTATATTGTGTTAGGAATGAGAAAGGACCTACTCTTACAGAGAAAATGTAGCCACATTTACATAAAGAGAGAGTGAGAAATTATTTGGTCATTCAATATAATTAAACAAAAGAGGTGTAGATATGCGCATCAACAAACAAATTTCATTAAAGGCTATCTGGCATGTCCAGACGTCAACATGAGTCAAAACTGGAAAACAATTATTGGTGATTAAATCCAATACAAGGTTACAAGTGGTTGCAGTGTAAAGTTGAATGTAGGCCTAAATAAATCTTTACATTAAAATAAAAATGAGTTCAGTATTTCATGTAGGGGCCTACATGTTTTCACTGTTCATTTTGTTTTCATTTTCCAATAATGATAATTAAAAATTAAGAAAAGTATAACTCCTATTCATTTAATTAAAGCTTTAAATAACGATTCAGTCTAATGAAATGAGTGTTACGATATTCATCTTGTATTCATTTTAAATTATTCAATGAAAATGACACGTGAGAACTGGCCTTTAGATTCAGGAATGTTTCATTTGATTCAGCTTCGTTATGAATAAATGTCCTTCATACACGTGAACTACAGTACTAAGACTCTATTTCATTAATATTTACGTAGACATTTCCTGGTAATACGGCTTAGGCCTTCTTTTTATAAACATAAAAATCTTTATTATGGTCAAAAAAAATAATTTTTCATTATATGACATAAATTAAAGAATCTCGCCCTCAGTGTGCACCAATCTCGACTCGCTAACCAATATTGGTATAATGTGAGTTGGCTTTATGCAATTAAGTATAAAGGCTTAATATTTGCTGGACAAAGTAACAAACTACTCTTCTGCGGATTAATAGAAATAAAAGTAAAATCATATTTAAATGCAATAGTTTATAATTACGTCTAAAATACAAACAAACTCCTAGTTATAAGTGAAAGGATCAAAACCGTTTGTTTACGTATTAATAGTGAGGTATGTTAACATCAATAGAGAATATTTGTATATAATATAGCCACCAAAAATAACCACGCTTATGACAAACCTGACATCCTTTCTTATGATGAAAACCAACAACAACTACGTGAAGAATAGGTCCAAGCATTGACTCTTTCATATTTTCTGACGAAGCAGTCATTCGTCTATATTAATTTGACACATCAGAAAAATAGTTTTCGGCTTTTTTCCAAACAGATCACTACAAATAATAAAACCTAAACAATGGTGCCAACATTATATGTGGAAATATCACGAAACACTTTAAGAATTCCCACAGATTACAAGTTATTAATATTAATAAAAGAATCCAATTATATTTTTTATAAAAGGGACGCTTTCTCAGCAGCGGTTGCTGACGGATGCGTTTTACGAGCTCATCCTCATAGAGACCATAACGTGACGTAATAGTGGTGTTTAAAATAAACATTGTAGTGTCAGATTTAGGAAACGAGGGAAATGTAAATTCAGCAATGAAATAACTATGGGCCTACGGTACTCTATTATAGAATTGATTTTAAGTTTGAATTTTATTACAGTCTAAGTTTACAGTGAAATATTTTATTTTACAATGTAATTTATAAGTTAACAATCAAAATATCCTAGCTCCTTGAGCAGAGTTCTAGTTGGCGATCTTACAAATTTTATTTAACAATTTTATTTAAAGTCGGACGGTAATAGTACATTAAAATATATACAAATACAAGACTGTTAGGTATTTGAGGACATTCTATTGTAACAGAGGCTAGTAAAGAAAAAGTCAATGTGCATTTATTACAGACCGTAATATGTATTAAATAATTCAATAATGTTATAATTACTAATTTTATAGGGATTATTTCAGTAATTTTTTAGCATATTATTGCGGTTCTTTTAGCCTACTTTGTTGTGTATTGAGTTTGTTCACTTATTTTTATATTTGGTTCTAGAAAATAATTATATTATTGATAATCTGATTTTAAAGGTATTTATTATGAAACACTTTAGAAAGCATCAAAACCATCAAATCTTAAGTAAGTAGTGGTTGCATATTTCTAAAAATCAAATAATTAAAATACTAGTGGTGATGTGCCTGTGGAAACTCCCATAAATATGTAACTTTTGATAAATGAAGTTTATTCTCGTACTGTGTTATGGAATATGTCAAATTAACTTTTCAAAGACCACCATAAGAAGGAAGAGGCATTGCAGGAAGTATACAATACATTGAATGAGGGTCACTTATAACATTTTATCTGAGTCAAAAAATATATATTTGGTTCACGTTGTCAGCCATGATGTATCCTTCACCCCGGAAACCAGACAGCTGAACATGGATGGACGAGTTTTACCGTCTCGGGTGAAAGGAACGTCAGAATTGTGGCAAAAAGTCCTTTCGTGTGGAAGGGACTAGGTGGGCCTAAAGTCACTAGACTTAAGTTTCGTAAGACCTAACCCCACAAGACTTAACTTCATTGGACCTAATTTAAAATACCTAAAGTCATAGCTCCTAAACTTTAGGTCTTGTGAATTTAGGTCCAGTGAATGACATCCAACGCGGAATAAACATATAGACGAAATGGTAAACAGTCGAGTTAAACAGGATAAGGCTACACTAAGTCAATAGCATTTGGCTTGAAACCCAAGTGGCGTGCATATGATACCATGAAAGCTGAAAACGTGACGATTGCCGGTAGTCGACCGCGATTTCCGGAATGCAATGCTCTACACTGGACAGTGGTGGATGTCGCAAATGAAATTCCTCTTACCTTCTTTCACCGGTGTCTATCGGTATTCGAAAGGTTTTAAATGGTGAGTACAGGTAATCGTGAGGGTACATCTGTGTATGTTAAAGGAAGAGTGTACTGCGCATCTATCTGGGCAACAGAAACCACGTGGCTTAGGGACGGCGTGCTGCTGTAGTTATTCTGTGTATTGTGCCGTGTGTGTTTGTGCACTATTGACAATGAGTGAAAGTAATGAAATCGTTTCTCGTGATTTTTTTACGAGAAGGTAAACGAAATTGTGTTAAGCAAACGTGGGAATAACAGTAGTAGTAGTTTTATAACCAAAGAAAAGTATTACAAACTTGTTGACGTGGTTATTGCTGCAAATGAGAAAACAAGAGGGAAGCAGCCCCAAGATTACAAGAGGTTGAAACGTTATAATGTTTTGTGAGTGGGAGACTCATCAAAATTGATCTCACCTTTGGAATCAGGTGAGTCCAAAATAAAGTATTTTGTACAAAATCATGAAATTTACGGAGTTTTATCTGAAACCCCTCAGAGAATCGGGCATGGGGGAATAACCCCTATGTAAAAAGAACTTCAGGTCCCTTACAAAAATATAGCATATGAAGTTGTTTCGCACTACATTTTTCTGTGTAAACGGTGCTAGGGCAAACACAGTACACCATAAAAAACTTGTTATAAAGCCAATTGTTTCGTCTGAGCTTAACTCGAGAGGACAGGTTGACTTGATTGATATACAGTCAAAAAAGGATGGGGAGTTCAAATTTACTATCGTCTACCAAGAGCATTTGAAAAAAATTGTGCAGCTAAGAGCAATGAAATCTAAGACAGCTGAGGAAGTAGCATATAATCTCCTAGAGATATTCTTCATATTTTGTTCCCCAGCTATTCTCAAGTCCGACAATGAACGCAAGTATGAGAATAGTATTATCATGGAGGTTTGTTCAATTGCTACACCCCACTCTACTACCTTTTATTTACGACCACAAATAATATAAAAGGGAGTGGGAGTAAGCTACAAAACATATAAAAAGGGAAATCATAATATGCAAGATTTAATAACAACAATACAAATGGTTTATTCAAAGCAATAACAACAGAGCAGAAATATTTACATGGTCTCAAAAATCAAACTGAGGTATGTTGAAAATAAAAAATACACAATAACTTCATATATTATTTCGCGCAGTTAAACTGAGTGAATGTTACATCACACGTAACATATCCTACAATCAAATGGGTCAGTCTTAAAGACACAGAACAACCCATAAAGTTGATTTGAGTACAAACAATTATAGCAAATACTATCCACATAAGAGTCTTATGGGCCTTATTAAAATGTTAACAAAGTGTCTGATTCACACCAATGAATGCATACTTCAAAATTTTAATAATAAATATTGAATATTTATTAGATATTTTAAAAGACACGAGAGTTTGGCTAACAGACTTTAGTCAAATTCCCGCGGGACTATCTGATCTCGCAACTCTACTGCTAAGTGTAAAACCAAAAAATGCAACTGCAAAAAACATGGTGACCTTTGTAATTCTAAGTGTCACAGTAGTATGCCTTGTTGCAACAAGTGAACTAATTCGTAATCTAATATAATAATTTCAGAACATATTTGGTGTACCTAATTATTTGAAATAACTTTTAGTTTTTGTAAGGGTGTAAGAACATTAGTGGTGTAATTATTTGAAACTTCTTAGCTCATGAAATATGTAGGAATATGCTTATTCTGTTCTCCAATTTAAGTATTTAATATGCAAAAATAAAGAAATCATATTTAAATAAGTAATAATGGCTCACCAAAAGTAGAGCAGTAAAAATAAAAATGTATTCTTATTTTTTTGAAAATGGCTTAATCTTAGCTAATTTACTTGCTACTTTTCACCTGTTTATATTTTCCATGCTTTTTTTTTATCGAAAGTTTTCAATAATTATTGATTTTCAGGTGGCGTTAATGATGGTTGGCGTTGTGTTTTTCCAAAATGCACAGGATGTCGTTAGCGTCTCCCGGAAATCACCGGTAGATGTTAGAAACTAACATTTATTTCCGACATCCACCAATGTAGAACAGTGAATTTCGTAAATCGCGATAGATTACCAGCAATCGTCACGTTTCCAGCTTTCACAGTAACATATATATTCATTCAAAATTACATACACTGAAAATATATTATTTTAAAATAATATTTTATTTGGAAGAATGTATAGGAAAGGTGGATAAAAACACATAAAAGGGAATGAACACAATATGGCTTTTACAATGAAAAGAAGAACACAGTTCACACTTTACATTGCTGCCATTGGACCAAGAAAATCGGTCGTCACCACCCAATCACCTGACCTAGGTTTAATTCTATCGGAACTCATCAGGGAAAAGTGTGAAACGCGCAACGCAACGTCCTAAAAGAAGGGGGG
>CABFWB010005684.1:0-20468 GCA_902151455.1 Timema bartmani | reverse complement strand
AAAAGTATGTTATTTTTCCTTAAAACTCTTAGGAGAAATGTTTGCACAGCAATGATCTATCTCCATTTTAGACTCAATAGTCAATATTTACATTTTTTATTGGTCAAAATGTATAAATGAATAATTAAATATCAATGCGATGACTTGAAGATGTGCAACAAATTATAAAATATTAAAATTTTAACCAGAAATCGAAATTTTAATACGAAGTGTTGACCCTTGTGGACCCAATATTAATCTTTTTTATATCATTATTTTGTAACCCCCTTTTCCCCAAATCTCCCTTCGTAAGGGATAGTAAGACAAAGGAGAGAGAAAGTCTGTGTGGTGTACCATACCATTTATTTTTCATGACTACCACTGTACACACTGTTTACCTTGAAATAAAGAAAGTTCCCCTATTAGGTTCCACAATGTAATCAGTCAAGGTGACACTATGATGTAGTTTATAATTATAATCCCCGCCTTTGTTCCAGAGATCGCATGAAAGTCCAAGGCGGTTACATGTAGTGATCCTCCACCTGATTGACCAAAGACTGGAGAGGCTCCCTGGCCATGTACTCAACCATACAAGCACAGCCTCACTTGGTCCAACCACATGGCAGTGTCATCAAGCAGCAATGGTGGCGGTTCGTCCAAAAACTTAACAAGCTAGCTTCGACGCAAGATCGAATATTGCGTTCCAACACAGCTTTACAAGTAGACAAGTCAACGAATCAATATCAAAACTTTTGTTTAGTTAATTAGCACGAAGTAGCGTCTCAAAAATAAATAGTTTAATGTCTGAATCATTTGGTAGTATAGTCCAATTTTCATATGAATTGCCCTCTAGAAAATACAAGCTTCTTTTACAGTCAGCATTAATAGAATTTCACTATTTTATTGGTTATACGTATTTGGAAGAAGGTAGAGAAAAGGTGGATAGAAAACATATAAAAGGGAACGAACACAATATGGCTTTTACAACTAAAAGAAGAACACAGTTCACACTTTACATTGCTGCCATTGGACAAAGCAGTAATGGCTGCCTCTTGAAGAAAATTGATCGTTATAACCCACTTCCCTGACCTAGGTTTCATTCTATCGGAACTCATTAGTAGCTAGTCTGAAACGCGCAACACAACTTCCAAAATGAGGAAGCCTAAAAAACACAAAAGGGAGAAAAAGGAAATTGGTCAAGATTGATAGGACATTTAGATAGGATTATGTAAAAGGAACAAATAATTTTTAAAAGGAATCAATAATATGTTTCTATCTAAGTTTCCTATTATTCTTTACCAATTTACTTTTTATACCTTTTGTGCTTCTTTTTTTTATTTTGTGTAAGTTGCGTTGCGCGTTTCACATTTCCAACTGATGAGTTCCGATGGAATGAAACCTAGGTCGGGGGATTGGATGATAGTGGTCGATTTTCTTCAAGAGGCGGCCTTTGCCGCTTTATCCAGTGGCATCACTGTTAAGTGTGAACTGTGTTCTTTTCATTATAAAAACCATTTAGTGTTCGTTCACTTTTATATGTTTCTATCCACTCTTCACGTATCTTCTACCAAATATAACAAAATACCTCAAAAAGCGAAAAGAGGTTTGTCTTGAATAGATATATTATACTATTTGTGTTATTTTTAGGGATGTGCGAAGAACGATTTTTAAATGCGAAGCGAAGTCGAAGTAAAGCTTTAAACATGCGAAGAAAAATCGAAGATGAAATCAACGATAAGATTTTTGTTGCTGTCACATAACACCACTTTTATTGTTTTAAGTTATCCATTAAGGGCCAGTCTTATGACTACTGGATAAATATTAATCTGGTGGATAAATATTTATATCTGGTGGATAAGTTAAAAGTGCGTCTTGTGACTGCAAGATAGCATTTATCTGTCAGATAAAATGTATTTATCCATCACATTTTTATCGGGAGGTTTAAGTCTCTGATAACTTTTATCTGAGAGTTTAAATGGTTGTTGCCATAGTGACGCGTTATTTTTAATGAGGTTTCGCCTATCAGAATCTGTTTTTAGGTTAAAATCTTGGTTCACGTGTTTAGTAAGCACAGGCCCGGGCTCTAACTATATAAAGTTAGAACATTTAATTCATACTTTTATATAAAATGACAAGCTATTTGTAGAGTTATATTTATATAAGAACAAATTATCAAAATATGAGTACAATAAATGAGATTTTGTAAACCTTGTACCCAACTATTGACCACATTTTGGCAGACACCAAAATTAGTACTTGCACGACATCTTAACTTCTGCACCCATGTGATACCATCTGTTTACTCGCACTCGTTTAGCCGCCATTATTTAACAAATGTTGAACGTTCTCCCAACTCGCTAGGTTGTAGCGGTAGCGTCTGGGCTTATACGCATGCGCGCACCAGTAAAAAGAGTACCAACATTACATTTTCTACATAAAAATATATTCATCCTACAGATAGCTATCCAGCAGATAAATTCATTTCATAAAACGCGTAAAATATTAAAGTGGCTGATAATCTTTAACTGGTTGCTAACTTTAACCTCGCGATAGCAATATCTAGCCCATAGTCATAAGACCGGCCCCAAGTGTATCAAGGTAAAAAGAAAGGCTTTTAGTAAAGAAGAAATATATATTATATATTAAGTTATACTATGTTATTTTATGCTGACATATTGTATTTATTTATCCTTACGTGACCTAATAAGTATATATAATGTAATCACTAGCCGGTGATAAAAATATTGTTTAATAGTTGTTTTGAAAATAATTATGTGTTTAAATATGTCATATTTTGGGAGATATTTAAAATCTATTCATAATATAACAAAGTATTCTTTTTCCTTCAAAATTTTTCGAAGATGCAAAGGTTATTGTAGGTGTAGAAGTCGAAGCGAGGGTGATTTGACCTTCAAATTTGACTTTGACATCTAGAAGCTTCGCACAGCCCTAAAAATAACTTATTCTATAGTTATTGATAGTATATATCAAACGTTACAGCTTATGACTTGACGTAAGAATACATGAAAGAATATATATTAATTTTTACCCAGCTGTTAAATGAAGATCTTCTTATGAAAATAGGAATTTATGAGCCTTGGAGCCTCTAAGTAGATGGAGGCGTTGTAAGTCAAAACGTTACTCAGTACATTTTGAGAGGCTTCAATTAGAATCCAGGTTGAGTATAGAATGCAGTCTCAATGTGGCGCAATAGCAGGTGGTCCAGAACTCACCAGTAGTCGCAACCTCCCTCGTGTCAAACGACTGGAGTAAAAAAATCAACACCGTTTAAATCCGGGATGGGGAACCCTGAACCTGTTAAGGTGTTCGATGCGGAATTTTGGTATATATTTTCAAATATGTATATTCATCGTTTTAAATGATGTATTCTTAAACGTCATATACTTTAATAAAATAAAATAAAACATCACTATCTTTAAAGAATAATGTTAACCAAATTAACCACTCTTATTGATATATTTATTAGTGGTTGGTGCAACATTGTATATGGCAAAATGTATTGTACATAAAAAGTGAGGCCTTATTAGAAATCAGGGAAATGACATGTGGCTTTCCAATGCCAAAAGGTTCCCCACCCCTGAATTAATCTGTTGTGATGTGCAATGTCATGTTTGCAAGGTCAGTTAAGAATAAACCTATTCTTAAGGTGCCATTTCCTTTAACATATTTATCTTAAGATTGAAAAAAGGTATTAATAAAATAACACCCAATTATATAATGTGCATGTCCTATTAGGAAGAAATTTGGTCTTACCATGGATCATTAAATGTAAAACAAATTGATGGCTTTCTTGGGTTATTTCCAGGTCAGGGCATACTTAACAGGACTGTACTAGTAAACAGTTCCCTCCCAATCTCTAGCCGTTTGATCAATCAAACACACATTAATGTAATGAGATAGTTTATGTAGGCCTATATTGATTAGAAAGGGCAAGTTTGATACTGAACGAGAAGAAATACTTTACTAGTACAGTCTTTGACAATGCCTTGGTAATAACCCGCTAATAAAAGTGCCAGTAGGTAGGATCTTATCATTTGTTCATATCAATTTGCTAATTCGGAAAATCTTGATTTTGTTCGAATACAGTTAGATAAGGTACTTTTGTTTTCACTGTAAGAATGTTGAGGGAAAATGGGAGAACATATTATTTGTCGTATAAATGTTTAAATTATTATAAACATGTGTTAAATTAAAAATATTTAAACATGTAAGACTTCAAATCAAAAGTAGATCATCTAGATAACCTGATATGCTTAGAACAATTGTGTTTTAAATTCAATAACAAACTATGTTCATGTATTGTATTTAATTTATTTACTAGAAATAAAATCATAACAAGATTATTTTATAATTGAATACTCCCTTTGAATGACTATTCTATCCTTGATTATGACTTGAGAACTTTGCCATGATGTTAAGTAACATTTTAAATGACCATGGGTGTAGGCCTGGGTATCTCAGTCGGCAGAACCTCCTACGAATGAAATGTGTCGTTAAACTTAGGGTGGAGGTGTCAGTTCCTTAATTTGACGGTTGTCTTAGATTAAAATGTTTCCGAAAAAGTATTGCCAAGCGAACTTTTGAGTGCTAAGAATCGTTATAATATCTGAAGCAAACTCTACATATATATATATATGTAGAGTTTNATATATATATATATATATAAAATAAGCTAATGGTGTATAGATAAGGTACATATAGTAGAATTCAATAATAAATGTAACCAAATTTTTGTAAAAGGAGAATGGGAAACCATTCTAGAAAAAAAACACCTTTCATACACTCAGCCGGGATTCGAATCCCAGACTCCATATCATCAACATATTATACTAATAATTGAGCTTCATATGATAGCACATTCTAGTGACTTACGATTAAAGTTTTAGGTATAAAGTGAACTTAATGTAAAAAAAATCAGGTCTTAGGTCCGTAACTGGCCAAAGTAGTCAGGGTCCAGCTGCAATAAAAGTAGTTATTCTAAAAAAAAAACTTTTACAGTCTGCTTCCAGGCAAATACTTGGGCAGTTCCCCATACTTTCTCCTTAAAGTTGAGTCGTTAAAAAAAATATGTTTTAAATATGTTTGGAAGCAAACGCTACGCTCTAGGCTAACTAATATTATTCAAGGATGTGGATACAAATTAGGTGTAGTATTTTTAATATTGCAATTGCTTCAAGGATGTACCGAGACCAATGTTTTTAAAGATACACTCATCACAGATGTTGTTGATTATTCGTCCAGAAACTGGATGATAAGGATGAGTAGGGGAGTTGCACCTGCTTTACTTGGACGGTGGGTGAGACAACGACAGGAAAAATAACTTTCTGAAAACCACCTCTCAGAAAATGCGACTGGGATTCGAACCCCAACATCTGCGTCAACAACAACGTTTAAAATCCTATTTTCATGGGGAGGACTATTTATAAAATACACACTATTTTGTTTCGATCAACACCGATGACATTTTATTATATTATTAGTGTTATTTCATAGGTAGCCGGCCGCTTGGTATATTAGTCAGCAAACCTGGTTACCAACCTAGGGTAGCGGGTTCGATTCCCAAATGGTACCATGGTTATTTTTCCAGAAAGGGGAATTGTCCAAAATGTCATCAGGGTCTGGTTAGTTATGTTTATGTTAGGTTAAATGTTTCTACTGGTTTCAGTCTCATTTTTACTCACCATCACCTCATCTCATCGGGAAATGAAAAGAGCCTCTATGGAAAGTATGTAGAATAGGATTAGTATATTCGGGCGTCCCCTGGGCAGCGGTACATTAGTTTTGGCTGATATTCCCACAAACTGGGCTATGACTGATGTAAACCATACACGCATAAATAAATTACTAAATTGGTATTGATGATATTTCATAAAACGTGACAGCTGTAAATTAAATAACATCAAATATGCCATACATGAAAGTAACTCTAGTAAATTCACAAACTGCCAGATAAAATTATTCTCATGAAAACTGGTCTATGTATGTAAAAACAGTCTTTTTAAATCACTTAATAAAGATAGTTATAATTTCTACGTACATAATTAAATAACTCTTGGAATCTTCCAGAAGGGAAACTGTTGCAGATCGGAGATGACGATGTTACATAGCTCTGTTACGTCTGAAAACCAGGTAATACGTAAACATAATCGCTCGCGGGGGGAAAAAAAATGGGTGTGATGGGTCTCGCTTATTGCCTTCAAAAGTCAATAAGTGCCACCAAAGGTTATAATACTGGTCCGTCCATGGGAGCAGAAAGGTCAAGATTCACATAATCGAGAGAAAGTGTAGGCACGGCAGAGCGGAGAAGAAGACCGCATACAACTTTAGTCATGCAGGTCACTCGCTCGTTCTGATCTAAAGTACTGACTGCACTTGTCGTAACCAAGTATCACGCGGAATCTCCACGTCTCTGTTTGAATCTCTTGTCGAGAGTAAAGTTGACGGCCAAGACACGGCACTAGAGAAGATTTCAATCTTTGCGATTTCTCATCAAAAAATACACCGATGAGGCTATGAAAATGTTAAAATGTCTATAACGTATTTACTTGTTGATTTGGTTCGTAGTAGATCTTAGATATATTATTATTATTACTATTATTATTATTATTATTATTATTATTAGCACCGCGTCTTACTACCCGTTCGGGTTATACGCATTTATGCTAATGTGTACATGGTAGGGTGATTGTGGGATGAAATGGAGGACCTACAGCTTAACGTGGAATCCGAACCACGGTGGAGGCCTGGCATTCCTCACATTCACAAGTTGTGATTAATACACGTATTGTCAGAGGTGAAGGAAGGGTTTGGTATTCAGATAAATCTGTGCCGGGACCGAGTATTGAACCCCGGACCCTCAGCACAGAAGTCTGACATCTTACTCCTAGACCACCAGGTCACCTAGAGATACATATAAAATCGTTTAGTTCACTTTTATTAATATTAGTTCTGTCTTTCAACAAGTCCGTTGCCTTGTTCAAATTAAGTCATCCAGCATGTCCTATCGGTCATCGGCAATGGCTTCCTCTTTTTAGATCCTAAGAATTCTTTTTCTTTTCTTGTTTGAGGTCATCAATCAGTTGCATTCGTTGTCTTCCTGGTCTCCTTCTTCTTTCCACTTTGCCTTCTATGACGTCACTCAATAATCCATTTCTTCCTATAATGTGAGCCATATATTCACACTTTAAACTTCATGGCATCAATTCCAATCGAGCAATACCGACAGAGCGACCACCAACTGTTGGCGAAGATAGTGCCAACTCCTGCGGATATAAGGTGTCATATGGTCAGCGCAACGAACCCTCCGGCCGCTAATCTCGTTTTTCTAGACCAGATCTGCTATTTTTTTTTCATTAGAGTAGTTCTTTATTTGTCCTCACGAGCGTGCTAATGTCCCTATGAGTTGAGGGGATGATAATAGTGAATATATTGGGTTGGAGTCAATGAAGATCTTAACCTAACTTAAGCTTAATCAACCGAACCTTGGTGACGATGGGAATTATTTCCCTTTTGAGAAAAATACTCGGTACTAGCTGGGAATCGAATCTAGGAACTCCAGGTCAGCAGCCATGGGTTATGAACACTATACCACGAGACAAATTTATAGTCACATAAAAACACTAATATTCATCACTGTCCCCACCCGAGTAAACTTTGTTGTTTGTCTCCAAATTACAGGGTTTGTTGAAAAGAACAGCATAAGTTCAGATGTTTTGTGATTTTTAAGAAAATCTACAGATAAAGAGCGTTTTTTAATGGCATCAGTAACCCGGCAATGTAGAGCACCCATAATTTCACCGTCTAACGTTAATTAAGTATATATTTCGGCTTTGCTATTGAGAGTTTATAAATTTTAATCTCATAATACAAGTAAATGATTTTATTTAAAATAAATATATTAAAATAGATTTATTGAAAGTCGATAAATTTCTGTTGAACCAAAGTTAACGTTTTATCAGATTGTGGCTTCCCTTTTGAAGATGTTTGAAATTTGAACATTTTACACTAAATCGATGTATAAGCTTTCGTTTAGAATAAAAATGATGGAAGTTTGTTGGATAAAACACTGATAATAACTGTCGAAAGGGGCAAATTCACGTTTAAATATATAAATAATATTTACACTTATTTTTTCCACCTCGTCTCACCATCAATTCAGGTTATACTCATATGTATTAATTACGCTAATAGGTGATGAAAAGATAAAATTTAGAGGAAGTGTACCCGCATTTCCATGGAAGGAGAATGTAAAACCATTTAGAAAAATACACCCTCAGTATACCTAACCAGGATTTGAACCCCGATATCCCCGTCAATGGCAGACAGTCCCAATATATTGCGTGATTGACGTCTTAGACCATGTGGCCACCAAAGTGGCCTACACACACTCTAGTCTAAGATATTATGTACACTTTGTATACCCTGAAAGGTAGTAGTTGTGCTTTGACGAATTATACTATGACTATCTTATATGCTTTATTTTAGTGGCAAAGTAAGCCTGTTACCGTATAGGATGGACGAAGGTAACCTTTCGCTTACCAAGCGTTGTTTCCACTATGGTGTAGATTATGAAATCGTGTCATAGTATAACCAGTCACGGTAAGACTGATATTGTTGTCTCCCTCTAACATTGGCATTTTCCGACAGATGAAAAGTTACTTGAACAACATTTATTATCACTCGATTTGGTGGCTGCATGATCTAAGGCATCAATTTTGCAGTAGACTAGATTGCCAAATGACTGGGAGATCGATGTTCGAATCTTGGTCTTGTCTACTACGGGTGGTTTTCCCTAAAATGGTTTTCCATTCTCCTTGCGCGCAGATGCCGGTAGATTACCTCTAAAGTTCTTCCTTTATTATTCCTACCCCCTTAAAGTAACTATCATACATGCAGATAGCCTGAACAGGTACTAATATGATGTTGTGGGAAAAAATAAAATATTATCTGCCATCCTTGAAACATATTTTGTCTCTTAGCAAGTAAAGTCAAATTGTATCATTTGGCAAAGTGACAAGACATATTCATAATGTGTATAAATATGTAGGTATTTTAAGTACCCCCTTTTAAAAAATTATGAGAAAAGGCAAAGTTTCCTAAAGCGAACTCCTACTTTTCAATGTAAACGGGTGTACAAGGTGAGGGGTGAGTGAATCCCATCAAGGACAAACAAGATTCCCGCCATCTCAATTCCGCTATCGTCTAGACAAGGCGTTCCGCAAATTTTATAGGTTTATGAGCGATAGTTGAATAAAGCTCTATTCACACTAGACGACACTTCAACGTAACGTCACTCGATCATAATTTTATCGGTCGGTAAGGCTAGGTGAGAGGTTATCACTCCGTAATATGGCGGTCAGGGTTTGGTCCCAGCTGGAGACCTGGAATCCCCAAGGAAACTTATGATTAAATACGTTTATTTTGATTTATCATGTAAAGAATGTATTGCAATCGTAAAAAATGTTAGCCTTGAAATTAAGATGGTGGTCTAATAAATGGGTTCTACAACTGGTTTTGTATATCTATACCTGGAATTACAGCCGTAACGCTTTGATGGAGTGCGTTAAAACTTGATATTTAGGTATTGGATGTTCACACCTAGAGGAGAAATCGTGATTTTAGTTTCTAGTTCTAAAATTAAGAATAGTTTACTAATAAACAATTTCTAAAATTCGGACTTTTTCAAAACTGACTTTATCAATTCCGTTTAAAATATATTCCAGGAGAATTTTTTATATAATAAATAGTAGGGTAAGCTTGTTTGTTTGGATATAAATTAGTTTAAGAAACAGGTGAATGCTCTTATCCTTGACTAAAACTTGGCCTTCTTTTGGTAAGAAATATCAAATCCTTAATTAACATAAGTTTTTTATGGATAAAATAAGCGGTACGATACAATTGAAAATATTTTCTCATATAGAATATCATATTTTAAAATAGCATTTTTAAAAATAGAATATCAGTGAGTTAACCTAAATTGAATTTGATTTTCCAAAATACAAGTACCTATACAGTGTTATTCACCACTCGACAGATATTAATTTTAAACAAAATCGTTATAACTCTTTTTAGAAAATTTCAAATTATTGTTACTTAGAATCAGTAAACTATTCTTTATTTTAGAGCTATAGTTAAATTCACAATTTCAACTCACAGTATGTGCATATAACATCTAAATAAACAAGTTTGATTACAATCCATAAAACTATTTCACCTGTAGCCCCGGGTACAAACAGACACACAAAATTAATGATCCAGGCACAAACAGACAATTTTTCATTTCATTTTCCTTGATTAAAGTTCTATCCAACAGTCGACACCTTTGACAGTCCATTATTGAGGATACATAAGAATATATGGCTCGCAAATTAAAAAATAACGAATACATCATCTTTGTATACAATAACAAAATGTAATAGCTAAAAAATAATGAAGAAAACAAGAAAGAATAATGATTCAGTAATAATAATTATTTTTATGTAACAGTTTACAATAAACCAACAGATAGTAATTAATGATACGGGTATTCCTTAAATTACTTTTGTAATTTTGGTTCTTCTTTTATGGTAAAAATAAAATTCTTCAAAGGTAGATTTAACATTTCTTATACAACGGCTGAGAAAGGTGAGGTGAAAGAGTTAGTGGTAGAAAGTATTTTAAGATCTTTAGAAGCATGAGATAGAATAATAATGCCCACATGTTCGAGAATAGATTGACAAGAAATTTCGATATTAAAAATGTTAAAAACAAAAAGGGCATCCCAATTAGTCTTTGCGAGAAGATAGCTTAGAGCCCCAAGAGGTTTTGAATTCTATCATAGTAATTGTAAAAACGGTTAAAAAAGAATGTAAGCAGTGACAAATTTGCGTTGAACACTTTCCAATCTGATAAGAGTCAGTTAAGTTGATGGAATTCCATGTCACATTTACATATTCTAATTTGGATCTGACTAAAGTAAAATACAAACTTATAATACAGTAAACTTCAGAGAATGAGGAATTGATATACTTAATAAGGCCGAGTAATTTAAGAGAGTGATAAAACTATATGATCAACATGATAGTCTCGGTAATTAGTAGAAAGACAATGTTCAATATTATTAATATCAAGATTATAAGTGAAAAAATAAGGGTGGTTTCCCTTGTGAAAGCTATAGACTTAGTTTTAGATTTATTGATTGGCATTCCATTATCGTTAGAACATTGTCTATTTGCAAACCTAAATCATCAACAAGTAAATCGAGGTTTTTAAATGGTTTGGGATATAAGCAAACAGTAAATAATTTGAAGCTTGTATGCACTTATCAATGTCATCAATAAACACATTAAAAAGAATACCTACATTTGACATTTGAGGTATACCACAAGGAACTAAAAAATAGAGTTGCTAGAATAAATTTTGATGGTGAGAGATATATTGTGCAAATTGCTCCTAAGCCAATCAATATAGGAAGTTGTTAGGCCAAAATTACTAAGTTTTGAGAGAATAATACTGTATTGACACAAATAAAAAGCTTCACTTTGGTCAAAATAAATGGCATCAATCTGACCTTGAGTAGAGACTTGAGCGTCAGCATGATCCAGAACTCTACTAAGTTGACTACAGTATACTTATTGTAATATGGGAACAAACATCAACCATCAAGCTCCATCATAATTTCAAGAAAGATAATGTTCACTATTACAATATTTTCTTTTTATGAGAAAGTCAAAAATATATGTATTTGAGCTTAAAGTTTCTATTAGACAACGATATTGATTCCCTCTTTATTATTATTATTATTACTACTACTATTTGTTCTGACTCATGGCAGGTTCATTCCTTTTGTCAATGAACTTAGACCGACAATGCGTCATGTCCTCTGCCTCCTCCTTCAGCTCCCAGAATGTTCTTCTTTCCTCCTTCCTCTTTCCCTCAACTTTTCTTTCTATGGTCGTGTAAAAGATAATTCCTCTAATGATGTGTCCGATCCAGTTTGCTTTGCACCGAAGAATCACATCCAAATTGGTTCTCTTCTCACCCACACTTCTTAGGACTTCCTCATTTGTCACCCTGTCTGTCCACCATATCTTCTCAAGACTTCAGCACCACATTTCAAAGCTCCTTACCTACACGTTAATGCAGATACATTTAATCTAAATCCAACCTAACTTATGCTAAGTCCAATAATGTTAATAAGGGGACAAACCAAATAGATAGTGATGAGAAGTAAAAAATAGCTTGGTCAGTAGTTCGAATAAACCTTTGGTTTCCAACCTTTTTCAAGGTTTGACCCTAATTTTTGTATATAGACCATCGCTAGTTCTTGATAACCTACCCGCATTAATATCATAGTTTTTAAATAATTATTTTCACTGAATCCTATCCACATTTGATTACACTTATGAGATAGGTACAATTTAGAGGAAATGTACCTTTATATTATTTTCACTGAATCCTATCCACATTTGATTACACTTATGAGATAGGTACAATTTAGAGAAAATGTACCTTTATTTGCGTGGAGGGAGAAGGGAAAAACCATTTAGGAAAACTCTTCCCCTCCAACATACCCGGTTGGAATTTGTAATCCTGACCCCATCCCCGACAAACCAAAAAAGCGTGACGTTAATTCCGCGTGTTTGATTTTCTATTATAAATTGTTTATTATTATAATGACCATACGAATTCGAATAAGATGACTTATAAATGAAACAACGAGCCCAATGGAATTGGAAGTTATGGTAGCAGTGGCACTCGCCTAAGCACGAAATTGCCACAGAAAACAATGTCAGTAAGCTACTGTCATAGTTAAGTAACAAAAAATAACCTAAACAGTAACTTAACAGTTTTTATGGCATATAACCTGAACGGTTAGTAAGATACGGTGCTAAAAAAGTTTGTATCATTTTAACCGCTTGTATTTCTATTTCAATTTTGCTCCTTTCTTTAATCACTATTATCACTTTAAAAAGTAAACACAAAGCGTAGACTCAACAAGCATTACACCAATCGTAACTTGCCACGACCACGAAGGAGGTAGCGACTCCTAGCTTGTAAGTCATTTGAATAAACTGCACTACGTTAGATAACGGTTTATACAAATTATCGAATCTATTTTTTATATTATGGAGAAGAGTGTAAGCAACGAAACCAGTCGGAAAATTACTTGGAACAGACTCTCCGCCCGCCATGCACGAGGTGGAAACAAATCAAGATCTAGCAGCTATGATATGAATTTAGTATTATAAAAAATATATTTCACATTATCTTGTAATGTAACAGTTTCTTTAAAGCGTGTGCATTTTTAATCAAATTACTGTCACCAATTTTACATCGAAATTCTAAAATAAGTATTATTTAATCTCACAAATGTTCAGTTGATATTATTTGCTTTTAACACTAAATTGAGCTCATTATAATTATAATAAAATTAACTTAACTTACTTAATTAGTCTTTGATATTAGTAACTCGAAAGTTCATTGCCGCAATTACAAAAGTGCGCCAACTATTCCACATCTTGAACTAGTTCTATCCAGTCAACCTCATTACACCCTCTTTATCATCTTAGTACTTTTGGGGTCAAATATTTTTCCCAATTTTTGTTTTTGAACACTTTACATTTCTGCTCGTCCTGTAAGGTAAAAGACAATGTTTTACAACTATGAAGAACAACCGGTGAAACTGAAACTATTATTTTGTATATTATATATCTAATCAAATATAACCCTTTTTTTAAAGGTTTATAAAAATAACCGCTTGATGCAACCCAATAACAAATTGCAAAGAAAAAAGCTAAAACTTTATTCCATAGCTTATCCACTTTCATAATTTCGTCATAACCGCTTCGGTGGCTGTATGATCTAAGGCGTCACTCTCGCGATAGACTGGACTGCTGACGATGAGAGGATTGGAGTCCGATCCTGGTCGAGTGTACCAAGGGGCATTTTCTCTAAATGGGTTTACCACTCACTCTCGACGCAAATTCTAATACACTTCCTCAAAATTCAACCTTCCTCATCCCTATCCCATTAGCGTAAATAATACATAAACGTATAATCCAAAAGTGCAGTAAGACGCGGTATTTAAAAAAAGTCTACATTACAATTTTTTTTAACACTGTGGCTTATTACTTGGTCAGGCTATACACATATTATGTACTAATTACGCCTAATAGATTAGGGATGAGGAAGTATGGATTTAGAGGAAATGTACCAATATTTACATGGAGTGAGAGTAGAAAACAATTTTGAAAAGAAAACTGCAATACACCCGACCGGGATTCGAATTACAATATCCCTGTCATCGGCAGTCTAGTCTAAGACGAGAGTGATGCCTTAGATAATGCGGCCACAGAAGCAGGTGCTAGCATTTTTTAGAACCACGTATTACTACCCATTCAAGTTATACGCTTATGTACTAATTATGCTGATGATTTTAAAGATTAGGAAGGTTATATTTGGAGGAATTGTACACTAATTTTCGTGGAAGAAAAGTGTGAAACCATTTTGGAAAACCCACCCTCAATAATACCCAAACGAGATTCGAACCTCAAATCTTTCCGTCTACTGCGGGAGTAACGCGTTAGACCACGCGGCCACCGAAACGGGTGTAAGCGCTGTTCATTGTGCGTTTCTCCAATAATCTAAAGACGTTATTTAGGCTACTCTTAAGTGATTATAATCTGTAGCAGACCCAGTTTAAAAGTGAAATTAAAAACACAATGATGTTTCAATCGTTCACCTTACTGCCCAAATCTATGTTTATTAAATAATATCTGATTATCCCA
Source organism: Timema bartmani (assembly GCA_902151455.1). Classification (NCBI taxonomy): domain Eukaryota; kingdom Metazoa; phylum Arthropoda; class Insecta; order Phasmatodea; family Timematidae; genus Timema; species Timema bartmani. The sequence goes on along the minus strand of CABFWB010005684.1, from coordinate 5,700 downwards.
CCTATGGCAGGAGAAATTAGTAGTTTTCTCTAAGGAACTAAAACTAGTTTTCACTAAAATTATGTAACTTCCTGACCAAAATTAGATTAAACTCTAGTTAGATTTAATGTTTAGCTTTAGTAAAAACGAAATTTATACATGGACATGCATCTGTAAAGAGAAATAGAATAACTAACGTGAGGAGGGTGATGGATCTAGCCTCGGTCTTCTAAGTGCCAGGTAGGGGTGCAGACCTTAAATAATAATAACAATACTTAGCACCGCGTCTTACTACCCATCCGGGTTATACGCTTAAGTACTAATTACTCTAATAGGCTAGGAATTGGGGAGATTTAATATAGAGGAAGTGAACCCGCATTCGCGTGGAGGGAGAGTGGAAAACCACTAAGGAAAAAGCACCCCCAGTTAAACCGAGCAAGATTCGAACCTGGATCTCACCGTCCTCGGCAGTCTAGTTCAACATGAAACTATCGCGTTAGCTTACTACACCACTGAGGCGGGTTGCAGGCCTTAAAGACACCAAATATATAAAGAAATATATCATAATTTTAGTATATTTGTTTTTTTCGTCCCCACGTTTCACTACCCGTTCGGGCTACACACATACGTACTAATTACACTAATTTTTTTTAGGGAGGAGAAGGGTTGAATTTAGAGGAAGTGTACCCGCATATGCGTAAAGAGAGAGGATAACTGTTTAGGGGGAACAACTCTCAGTAGACCCAACTGGGCTTAGAGCCCCGATCTCCACGCCATCAGCAGGCCACTTTATTGTGAGGATGACTTCTTAGACCATTCGACCACCGTGGCTGGTATTTTGTCGATAGCGCGTTTTGCCTATTTGGTTAAGGGGTCCCAGTTCTGGTTGTTAGCATGGCTGAAAAGTTTATAATTGGTTAAATTAGTATTCCTCCTTTCACAGTTATGGTGGTCGTGGGACTGGGTGTTGTGTCTGTCGTAGTTGTAAATTAGTGTATAAGTCGTGTGCTAGTATAACAGTCGGATCATAAAATAAACGTTTAATAACCCAAATATAATAATACCGAAAATAAAACAAACCCCAACAAGAAATCACCCGCAACGGTGAACCCTCTATGCTTTTATTCTCACCTCCGACGTTAAAGGCGGCCACATTTCTTCTTATTTCTACCTTTCTTTGTCCTTATCACACTAGTGTAGTTATTGAGAACGTGGATAACCCGGAAGTTCATTAAGAGTCGCTGCATATAAAAAAATAGAATCAAATTATTTTAAGATGGTACCAAGGTTTTGTTTCAATGCTTTTCGTCTTCGGGTTGGTTACAGCGTTCCACATTCTGTTCTCGATGATTGCTTGTTTATACTCTACCTTCCGGTTCTTAGGTTGAACCAGTTTTCCGCCGCCAGTTTCCACTTCGGCCTGTCGTTTTTACGTCCGTCACATAACATTCACTTCCTACACGGCTAGCGGCTGAGGTTTTATAACGAAACGTTTTTTGCACAAAATAAATATAAAATTATCCCAGTAGATAAGTTTAATTTAATAATTAATCTAATAATTAATAATTAATAACACCAGGTTCTTGAATATTCGTTATGAGTATCAGAGCTGCAAAATTCCTAGGGAAGGTTTTCCAAAATAATGAACATTTTTTTTAGTGTTTAAAAACATAATTATTAAAATTAAAATACCCGCTTCACTGGCTGAATGTTCTAAGGCGTCACTCTCGCACTATACTGGACTGCCGATGACAGGGAGATCGGGGTTCAAATCCCAGTTGGATGTACTGAGGGAGTTATTTCCTAAATAGTTTTCCATTATTCCTCCACACAAATAGGGATATAGTTCCACATAATTCAACATTCCTCATCCCTTACACATGAATACATGTTAAAAGCATTATCACTTTTATGTTTTATGATATTCGGGGTCGCTTTGTCGGTGAATCACTATGATTTTTAATTAAATTCTCAGGTGACCTGATGGTCTAGGGGTAAGGTGTCAGATTTCTGTGCTGAAGGTCCGGGGTTCAATCCTCAGTACCACCACAGATTTGTCTGATTGCCAAACCCTTCTTTCACCTCTGACAAGACGTGTATTGATCACAACTTGTGAATGTGAGGAATGCCAGGCCTCCACCGTGGTTCGGATCCCACGTTAAACTGTAGGTCCTCCATTTCATCTCACAATCACCCTACCATTACACATTAGCGTAAGTGCGTATAACTCGAACTGGTAGTAAGACGTGATGCTAATAATAATAATAATAATAAATCTCCCGAAATTATTAAGCGAAAAGGAAGGGAAGAAGGGATAATAATTTTTGCACATATCGATCAAGGCGGGTGGAGAGGGTTCCATTTATTTTTTATAGTTAGATTTATCTTTTTTTGTCTGTCCGGAATTTTGGCACCATACTATTATAATTATTTTGCTTCACGCAGCTTCACGTACATTAAATATTTTCGGCAGCCAATATTTTATTTATTTCGGTTAAAATGTATTTTTATATTAAACTGAAAGTTTGACACCTTAGCTCAGTGGGTAGCGTGTCGTGTCTGTCTACTGAACTAAGAGTCCCGGGTTCGATTACCAGCGTAGTCGAAAACATTATCAATGGTGAAATGTGAGTTTCACGTTTCTCAGTGATAAATTTACGGCTGAGGGCTAAATGTTGTGTCAGTTCTAGATTTAAGTTAGTTTATAAGTCGTGTGCTGATATAAACAGTCAGTTCAGAAAGTGCACGTTAAATACCTCAAATAAATGAATATAAAAACTTTAAAGTATTTACTGTGTTTTTACTATCGTTCTCTTACTACCCACCTCAATGTCCACACCTTTTTGTATCATATGATAGGAAGACGAGGTGGGGGGTGTCTGTAGGTGGCGTGTGTGGTCGCAGGATATCGGAAGAGCGAGAAACGGTAAGACCGGAAGGAGGAAGTTATGTCCAGGGTTTTAACACCCATTGGCCACTCTCCCAGTCACGTAGTTTGGCAGTGCTGCCAACATATTTATTACAATTGATAAAATCAATATTTCGAAACGACAAATTTATAAAACGCGTACAAATAATTTGTTGAAAACTATATTTATTCGTATGAATAAAATGTTGTTTTATAAATAAATACAATTTTTGAGAAAAAAATAGGGTGTAGGGAAGGGGGGGAGGGTGATGTACTTAAATAAACGCCATAGGAAAAACCTACAAATACAATTTTTCATATGACAGCTAGAAAAGCTACTAGATCGATTTTCATGTATTCATGTGTCAAGTCATGTGATCTGCATTATTACATTTGTTACACATAGTATTAAACATCAATAATATAATAAAATGTTGTAATTTATTTTAAAAAAAATGATATTATATTATTTTATAGGGTTATGTGAACACACATTTCTCACTTTAAGTCGAGTTTGAGTGAAAAGAGTTATAATCACATAAATTCCAATTTTTAAATAAAGGTAATATAACTACACTTCTTTAACTAGACAAAAGTAAGTATTGTGTGATTCCATTCACTATAAAACTATATCTTAGAATTGAATAAAGCTAATCACACCAGGAATTTTCGAGAAAAATCATTGAAAATTCCGAGTACTCAAATTTTTCGAGTTTAGTAAAAATCTTCAAATTGAGTTCGATCGGCTACTAAAAACTCGACTCGATCTCGAATTTTCAAGTACTCGCACACCCCTAGTATTTTATAAATTGTTTTATTACCCTTCTATTGCTACATTATGTCTACCAACATTTATTATAATAATCTTGTTTGTTTCTTAAAGTGATGGGGGTGTACGGAAGGAGGGGGATCAGAACCAAGTTTAGGTCAATTTTGAAGTTTTTATGGGAAAAAAACTCATTTGGTCAAACATAGCTTCAGTAAATACGTTTAGTATAGATTTTTACACATAGTAATGTCAACAGTTCTTGGATATCTGTCGGTATCATGGGGGCATTTAACCAAATACTTTTTAAATGAGGAGATAAATTATTGATGATATTCTTTGATGAAGGGCTTGGATTTTGATGACATGTCATTTTTTTTTTTGTCTGTCACATACAATGCTCATAAATACTGTAAATATAACCACTTCGGCAGCCGCGTGGTCTGATGCGCTACTCTCGTGGTGGACTAGACTTCCGATGACTGGTAGATTGAGGTTCGAATCTCGGTCAAGTGTACTAAGGGTGGTTTTCCCTAAATGTTTTTTCCACTCTCCCTCCATGCAAATGAGGATACACTTCTTCTAAATTTAACTTTCCTAATCCCTAAAACGATTAGCGTGATTAACTTAGTACATAGGAGTAAAAGCCGAACGGGTAGTAAGACGCGGTGCTAAAAATCAAAGTACTGCACATAAACTTGGTTCATGATTCCCTTGAATTGTAAGAATTTATATTAATAGGTCACTTTGTGAATTTAAGGTTATATTTTCTTGGTTTGCTTCATTTTTTAGACATTTTCAGGTATATTTTTAATTACTTTTAGGCATTTTTGAGTCATTTTAAGGCACTCATGCTGAGTAAGTATATTTTTAAATATTATCAATACTCAAACATACATGCTTCCTCCACCACAAAGAACACATTCCTGGTGAAACACTGTGACTTGGCTTGAGAGGGTTGCGTTGGAAGCAGATATTTGTAAATAAATGGTATATCTAGGAAAATACAAGAATTTAGTTGTTATCACATGCACATTTGATTTAGTCGTATGCATTTATGAAAAGTTTTTGTTCATATTTTCAAGTCATTTTTTGAACATTTAAGGTCATTTTTTAGAATCATTAGATAATTTAATAGCTATTTTTTTTAAATAATGTTTAGATGATCAAATTAGGTCCCTGCCCATGACAAATATTAAATAATTTATTCGTAAATTTAAAAATAACACCTGTAGACGGGATTTGAGATTGTTCAGTTTACTATAATATTTAGAAAATCAAACTAAACTTATCTACTAAAGCAAAATTTTATTTATTTTGGTCAAAAATGTTTTTGTTATAAAAATGATGTCTTTAGCTAACGTTTCTATTCCACCCCACCCTAAAGTTAAACAATTATTTATTTAATGAAAACTTGAATTATTTTTATATTGTCATGAAGATGATAGGTACATTATTTAATAAAGAAATATTTTAAAATATAAATATAAATTTTTTGGATAAAGATGTCTGGTTTGCTGGTGATAAGCAGGTTGGATTCAAATAGGCCTATCAGTAGGGTGTATTGAGATATTTTCTCCCAGAAAGTTTTTTTTAATTTCCCTCCACGCCTATTCAGATAGGCCTACATCTAGTTTGAATTCTACCTTCCTCATCCTTACGCCATTAAATTACATATGCGGATAGATAAAATGTCAAAGTGATGAAAACTTAGATGGAAATCTGACCTAACGTGAAATTCTTACAAAGTTCCACCTCTCCCAAAATATTTAATAATGATTACGTTGACAAGATAAATCAAAATTCTCACGATGTAATAATTGCGAAAGAAAGAACTCACCCATTGGGGAGGGGAATATCAAAATGAAAAGTGTGTGGAAGGAGAAGCAGCATTTAAAAGAGAGGGAGAGAGTAGTAGATGATCTTACCGACACTCTCACACATCAATGATCCATATATTATTCGTCTCTGTTCTAGTCCTCCCTCCGCTTCTTCGGCTGTACTTCCTGGGCAAAGGGAAAACTATCGTTTTTTTTATTGTTATTAC
>CABFWB010005683.1:16392-29177 GCA_902151455.1 Timema bartmani | reverse complement strand
AGTCCATCATAGACTCTGCCTTAAAATATGAGTGAAGAATGACCCAGGGCACGAGACGAATCCTGGATAGCTCAGTGGTTAGAGCATTGGCGTACTAAGCCAGAGGTCCCGGGTTCGATTCCCGTGTCCAGGTGTCATTTTTCAATTTTCAGAATATGATATCTAGGTGGAGTAAGCCCCACTAATAAGCATAAATAATAGCTCTGGCTATTAATTCTTATTCTAACAATAAACTGTCCAGGGTTCGTCCCATGCTCAGGGTCATTCTTCACTCATATATTGTGTTTTTTCCTCGATTGTTAAGTGTTTACAAAAGCTGGAAGGTGCTCTCACCTTGGTGCGAGGTGGAAGAAGGCCCCGGCTGCGTCACAGGGGCAGAGGGTGCGGGCAGCGTCACGGTGGTGGGAGTGGCGGGTTGTGGAGGCGGCGTCTCTGCAGGAGAGGGGGTGGTGGGCGCCAGGGACTGTGGGGGCCCGCCCCCGGTTGACCCCTGACTGGTGCTCTGCTGGCTGACCGCCCGCCTGCAACAAACACACACACAGTTCTATCAACCGCAATCATAGCTATAGTCAGTGCACGTATAGCTTGAGTCCTGACAGATACAATACACACAGTTCCATCAACCGCAATCATAGCTATAGTCAGTGCACGATAGCTTGATTCTTGACATATACAATACACACAGTTCCATCAACCGCAATCATAGCTAGATGCCACACACGGTAGCTTGGGTCTTTTCTGATGATTACAACGCTAACATTTCAATCAAATAAAATCCTAGCTAGGGTCGGTAGGCAGCCCCATTAATTGGAGAATTTTACTCGTCTAAGGTTTCATGTACCATAACCCTGATCAAATTGTGGAGACATATGAATATTATATTAAAACAATAAGGATTAAATATTTATTTTTACCCGTTTCGGTGACAGCGTGATTTAAAGCGCCACTCTCGCAATATACTTAGAATGCCGATGACGGGTAGATCGTAGCTCAATCCCGGTCGGGTGTATTGAGGGTGCTCTCTTTCTCAACGCAAATGCGGGTAAAATTCCTCTAAATTCAACCTTCCTAATTTCTAAACTATTATAGTAATTAGTATACAAGCGTATAATCCGAATGGATAGTAAGATATGACGCAACAAACATTTTTCTAAATAAAATAAATCCTGAAAAGTAGAAGGATTATTTTTAATTTATTTATTTTACGTCTGATTCTAGCTGTATTAGCTAACTAAGCTATATGTTATCCGTGGGTTGAGAAGGGCTCTTAAACACCCAAACTAATCTAAATTCATTTGTTATCCGTTGTAATTTTTCTGAAATATAGATCGTTACAAAATTCATCGTGTGGAGATAAAAGGTGTAGGCTACATAATTTGTATTGAAAACCAGAAATTAATTTTATTTACGTTATATACTTAAGTAATAATAGGTCTACAAGTGATTAACAGTGGTTGGTAGCCGGTCGATCTTGCGGACATTTTCAGTCGATCGCGCAAGAAAACTACATCGTTACTAAAACTCGATCTTTGAGTCATTTAAACTAGCAAATACATAGAGTATTTTCAAATATTATTTGAGCGTGACTAAACTTACCTTGATCGGTAATCGTCAGTAATGTTATAAAAAAAAACTCAAATATTTTAATATGAAAATGTAAACTTAGTCTACCCTTTAAGGTATCAAGCTTACCTTGGATTATTACACTATGCTGTGACTTATAAAAAAGGGTCATAGTGTAATACGCCAAGTTTACACTGCCACCTTCTATGGTGAACAGAGTATAGCCAACATTTGGTGTATTATATATATTTTTTTCCTATAAAGGTTGGGTCATATTATACGTATTCAATAACAGCTTTTTATTTATCACGTCCTATTACCCATTCGGGTTATACGCCTATTTACTAAGTTACGCTAATGGTTATAGGGATTAGAAAGGTTATATTTAGAGGAAATGTACCCGCACTTGAGTGGAGGGGTCGTGGAAGACAAGTTTGGACAAACCACCCTGAGTGCACCAACCGAGATGCGAACCTCGATCTCCCCGTCATCGGTGGTCTACTGCGAGAGTGACGCATCAGACTACGCAGTCACCGAGGAGGATGAAAATTGAGTGAATTTAAGGAATAGATATAAGATGTGTAGTTAAAACTAAATTATTATTACTATTATTACTATTAGCACCGTGTCCTACTACCCGTTCAGGTTATACGCACTTACACTAATGTGTAATGGTAGGGTGATTGTGAGATGAAATGGAGGACCTACAGTTTAACGTGGGATCCGAACCACGGTGGAGGCCTGGCACTCCACACATTCACAAGTTGTGATTAATACACGTCGTTAAAACAAAATAATAAAAGTATAGTGGAGAAACAAGGAACGATCGCGGGACCTTTGATAAGTTTATGAGTCAAACGGGGTCCAAAAGGTTGTCGATCCAGAGTGCAAGAATCAAGGAGCCGAAGATTCCAACCGACACATCGCAAGTAGATATATTTTACCAGTGCTTGCAGCGAAAAATCATGAAATCACAAGTTCTACAATTACAATTGAGTCAGACCGACACCTTAGCCCAGTCGGTAGCGTGTCTGCCTAGTAAGTTAAAGGTCCAGGGTTCAATTCCCGGCATACCTGAAAAATGTCATCATGTTACAATGAGGAATTAACGGCTGAGGGTTGGGTAGTGTGTCCGTTATATATTTGATTTAGTGTGTAGGTCGTGTTCTGATATAATCAGTAGGTTCACAAAGGGTGCGTTAACCACAAAAACAATCGAATAAATTTAGGGGTAGTTCATAAACCACACAACGTTGTTTTTCGTTTTTTCCTCTTCCCTTTCCCCATTTAACACCAAGTATACAATTAGCCTGACCCCTCCCACCTTGTGTTAATTAACTTTTCACATCAAGAGTGAGTCATTATTTCATAGGGAAGCTTTTGACACTAAAATAACTCAAGAGTTAATACAACCCAGAATAATTTTTAAGGAATTATTGTATATCAATACATTTTTATTTATAGTTTCTGCAAATACTGGAAATTTAACAGATTTTTTTAAAATTACTTGCATTTTATACACCGTACATATTCATAAGTTAAACTGCAAGTAACTTTACTAACGGTGAAATGATGAGCAATAATATTATTTTTCAAACATTAGAGCACACCCCATGTAACACTATGTAGAAATTAGAGCTCCCTCATGTAACACCATGTAAATATTAGAGCTCCCACTATATAACTCCATGTAGATATTATAGCTCCTCCATGTAACAATGCAGACATTAGAGCTCCTTCATGTAACACCATGTAAATATTAGAGCTCACCCCATGTAACACCATGTAGACATTATAACTGCCTCATGTAACACCATGTAGACATTAAAGCTCCATCATGTAACACCGTGTAAATATTAGAGCTCCCTCATGTAACATCATGTACATATTAGAGCTCCCTCATGTAACACCATGTAAACATTAGAGCTCACCCCATGTAACACCATGTAGACACTATAGCTCCCTCATGTAACACCATGTAGACATTAGAGCTCCCTCATGTAACACCATGTAAATATTAGAGCTCACCCCATGTAACACTATGTAGACATTAGAGCTCCCCCATGTAACACCATGTAAACATTAGAGATACCCCCATGTAACACCATGTAGACATTACAGCTCCTCATATAACACCATATAGACATTAGAGCTCCCCTATGTAACACCATGTAGACATTAGAGCTCCCTTATGTAACACCATGTAGACATTAGAGCTACCTCATGTAACACCATGTAAACATTAGAGATATCCCCATGTAACACATGTAGACATTAGAGCTCCCTCATGTAACACTATGTAGACATTTGAGCTCCCACATGTAACACCAAGTAGACATTATAACTCTCCCCCTCTCCAAAGCATTACCTGGTTTATGGATGACCTCTAATTATACACGTTGTGATATTTTCCAAGTAAACAAGAACAGCGGTCGCATGTATAAATAATAACTCGGCTACAATAATTTACAACCTCACTTTTTTAACAACTCTCCCATAATCGAGATGGCCTGTGTAGATACGTCATTATTAATCAAACGCAGAAGATGATAATAACTCAAAGTCATGTTAACCTCAAGATAGCTCCCCCTCTGCATACCATAGGTAATTAGTTATTGGGGGAGACCCTAAAAACACACTGCTAGTTTTCACAGGGTCTGTGGCTTATTCCTCTTTGTGCTCACTACCCCCTCCCTCTACCCTATTGGTTAATGTGTCACATAGGCCTAATATATGTGCTTGACATTTCCTAGAAGTTACTTCGTTAAGTCATAAAACTGGTGAGTTTATGACTAGGTCGCGTTGTTCCGAGTTCGAGGGTAACCCTACTCCCCCCTCCCCCCCAACTTCAGGGTCAAGGTCAAATGGACCGTAAACGAAGAAGGAACCTAAGGTCATATCGTGCTGCATACAAGATTTAATACAAGCTTTTTGTAACGTATTTTAATTACTTTCCTACGCGTGTCCGTGTAAGAATGAATGGAATTAAAATGGAATACGTACAGTCTGTCGTGATAAAATCTGGAACACCTTTCGAGACATTGAGAACGGTTGTACCGAGAAATGAGGCAATTAGAATGCTTTTTTTTTCTTTTTCAAACAAGCACCGCGTCTTATTACCCGTACAGGCTATTAATTCATTTTCAAAAAATTAGTTAAGGGCTAGAAAGGTAGAATTTAAATCAAATGTAGACGAATTTGCGTGGAGGCAGATTGGAGAGCCATTCGGGAAAAAAAGACCTCAGTACACCCAACTGTGATTCGAACCCAGATCTCTCCGCCATCGTCAGACCATTCTATTGCAAGACCATTAGACCATTCGACCACCAAAACGGATCTAGGCAATGACCTACATGGTTACTTTAATAGGGTAAGAAAGGAAGGCAGAATTTAGAGTGAATATCTCAAACATGTTTCAAAAAGGCAGATAAACGCATTTAAGGGGGGGGGGGGTAAACCTCAATACACCTAGCCTGGATTCAAACCACAACCTCCACAGTCATTGTAAAACCAGACAAGATGAGATTGAAGCCTTTGCCCAAATACCCACAGATGCGAGTTGGGTAAATTTGGTCTGTCATTCGAGGGTTGCGTTTAGTGTTAAATCCGATATAGCTTCCCCGTCGTTAAATAATTCCGTTTGGTCATTCCCTGACCTTGGTTCATAACAAAGCGAGTAAGGATAGTGGAGAGTTGACTACTATTTAGAGGTGAGTGTACCACACGGACAACCAACTAATTCATGAGGATGTCTGTCTCGTGAGGTAGAGGAGGGACTCGAGGCCATAGCACATGCACTGAGTCACTTTTATCACTGTTAGGTTGGGTTTATATTCATGCATAACGCATAACTCATAGCGTTCAGTGCACAATCCGTAAGAAAAAAAAACAACATCGGTTTATAATGAAACTTAGTTTATTATGTTTTTCTTAGAGCGATTGTCTTTTATTCATAGACCTACACCCTACACCCTTTTCACTACTAGACAATGTCTCTAAAAAAGAGTTCAATCGGAAAAAACAAAACAAAAAACACGTTAGTCAAATTGTATCTTTTGAAACGTGAAACAAACTAGATTTAAGTTAAGTCTGTACTTATTAAATCAAACTCGATTTCCTATTTGGTTCTGATGTTATTATTGTTTTATGTATGTAAAACGTGAGTTTTTCAGGAGAAACACAGGGTGAATGGGGTTGGAATGAGATACATATATAAGAAATGTACGTGGAAAAACTCGTATGGAGAGAGTCAGTAATGAATGTGTGCTGAAGGGGTGCGGTTTGAAAGGGAATCCAATTGGTCAATGTGAGAGAAGCCTCTTAGCTTAGCTTGGGCTATCAGCGAACATTTGAATGATGGAGTCAAAATGCAATGTCCGTGCAAGTCTCGGTTCAATGGATAGTGTTTCCAGATAATTTAGTCGGCCCCCTTATGTCCGGGGATTTTGTTACCTACACCCCCCTATTCTCACCCCTCATCGCGGTGGGTCTGTTTAAAACTCCCGATAAAAATGGGATAAATACATTTTATCTAGCCGATAAACTCTATATGGCAGTCATAAGACGCAGTTTTAACTTATCGGCCCGATAAACATTTGTCGGCCGGATTAATATTTATTCAGGAGTCAAGTCCGGCTTTAAGACTGGGTTTATATTCATGCATAACGCATAACTAATAGCGAATAGTGTATACAGTATAACACATATTGTGCAAGAAGTTGAAATACATTATTGTCAATGAGAGCATTTATAATCGATACATTATAAATAGAGTACAATGCATGAAGTTGAGTTAACCATAATTTCTTAAATGTTATGCATTCAGTTGGTAGCATGTCTGTCTACTGAGATAAAGGTCCCAGGTTCGATTTCTGGCATGGCCGAAAAATTTATCGTTGATGAAATGTGGGTTTACCCATTCACAGTGATGAATTAACGACCGGAGGCTGGGTGTTGTGTCTGTTCTAGATGTAAGTTTAGTTATAAGTCGTGTGCTGATATAATCAATCGGTTCAGAAAGTGCACGTTAAGGCGATTGACCCTTTTCATTTGGCGTGGAAATGCAGAGTCATGGGAACAAACGGTTATCTTCAAGAATTTTTTATTGTTCTGCAATTTTCTTGTCAGAAACGGTTTGTTCAAGAATAGAAGCATGTTGATTAAGTTATACTTTTTATATACCCATCTCCTCTATAATTTTAACAGTGATCAAATATCGATAAAATTGACATTTTTCAATAGAAAAGTGCCGGCTTCATATAAAAAAATAAGAAAATGTAACACCTAATAAACATCGATACATTATCTTGTAAGAGGTGTTGAAAATATTAACATAAAAATTCCACTCGTTCTCGAGAAAACTGATATTTCCAAACGTATTATTTTTCCACAAGACCTGTCCGGTAGCTAGCGCCATCTACGGTTTCCGTGATCCATCTGTTCTTGTTGGCGCGGAAGGATATTTTGGTCGGTTGTGAAGCCATGCCACGCCTTTCACCCTCCCGCCCACCATCCCAAAAAATAGGGTTTTAGACTTGCACTCAACAGGGCCAAGGGCCTTAAATACCTCAAATAATAATTTAAAAAAATTATATGACTGAGGCATAACATTTAGGAACCTTGAAATCTGTGTATTTGACCTACTTATAGCATATAGGAGGAATAAGAAATGAGTGGCGCTGATTTGCATCTAATGGGGTACGTTTGTGCCCAAAAGCAAGCAAATCAACGCCACTCACTTCTCACTCAATCTTCACTTTTACTCATTCTCGTTCTTGAATACGGTCTCAGGTGTCTGCGTCGGGAAATAGATTTAAATGTAGAATAAAAGGAAACACACGAGCTTTTAAAATGAGGTACTTAAAAAACAAAAGGTTGCCTTGAGAGCGTAGTTCCCACATTCCGGGCGTCTGATATACCAAAACCCTTGTAAGGGGAGAGGGAGAGTGGCGTGGTTAAAGGATCAGGTGGGTTGAAGAGGAAGGGAGGGTGTAAGAAAGGAGGACGAAGACTTACAAGGGTTGCGCTCAGCTCGGTAATAAATAACAGCTAGGGAAGAGGGAAGGTGGGGGAAGATTAGGGGATACAATGCGTTGTGCGCGATCTTTAACACACTTCATCCCCCCTCCCCAGACTCCCCACAACTCTTACTTCACCATCCAACCAAAAAGGGGGGCGGTATTCTAGATGTTGGAGAGCTGTTTGCGTGAGGGTTTACAAGAAGTAGATAGGGGGATGAATGCTTGAGCTACCCCCACAATCCCCTCCTTTACCAAATTCTTCGGTTGAAATGACAGCCATGAATTCAGCTATTTTTGAGAAACTCATAGAAACCGATACTCGAATCGCAAAGATTATAGCACGTACGTAAGAACGAGGCAGTGCGAAACAGAAGGTGGAGTGAAATCTAAGGTGGTAGCAGAGTAGAAGGTGGAGCGAACGTAACAGAAGGTGGAGTGAAATCTAAGGTGGAGCAGAGTAGAAGGTGGAGCGAACGAAACAGAAGGTGGAGCAGAGTAGAAGGTGGAGCGAACGAAACAGAAGGTGGAGTGAAATCTAAGGTGGAGCAGAAAAGAAGGTGGAGCGAACGAAATAAAAGGTGGAGTGAAATATAAGATGGAGCGAAATAGTGGAGTGGAGAGGAGTAGAAGGGGGAGTGAAACAGAAGGTGGATCCCTTAAATTATAAGTTGCAGAGAGCAGGAACGGGGAGTATGACTCGTAGGCTGATAATAATAATAATAATAATTATATGCTACCCAAATCGGCGGTCAAATGGTCTAAGGCAACGAGATCAGGGTTCAAATCCCAGTCGGGTGTACTGAGGGTAGTTTTCCACTTTCCCTTCCCGCAAGAGTGGGTACACTTCCTCTAAATTCAACTCTACTCATCCATAAAACATTAACGTAGCTAGTAGATATGAGTGTAGCCCAAACAAGAAGTAAGACGCGGCGCTAAACAATAATTTAAAAAACTACGTGTTAAAACATTAGGCCTGGTTCTTAAATTTACATATGTATAACTAACTACAAATGTATTTAATAATAATTGCTCTCTCAATTGGTGTGCTTAGGTTTTTCTCTCTACGTCTTACCACCCATCCTTAACTACGCTAATAGGATAGGTTTAAGGGAAGTAGACTTTTTAAGGTATGTACCCTCGTTTGCGTTGTGGGAGAGTGTGGAACTGTTATTTAAAAAAACCTCGGTACATCCAGATGTATTTTGAGCTCTGATCGCCAGTCGCCGGCATATCAGCACATATTTAATTAACATGAAATTAAGTCCTTGTATCCACCATTGCGTGCATGTCTTATTATAATTAATACGTGAGAACTAGAAATTACCTTGTTACTTTTTGTTTAGTAAAAAGAGGAAGCTTATGTCTCTTACCTATGTAGCCTCAGGAGGAATGTCGGGAGGGGAGAGGTGGGTATAAAAGGGGGCGGGGTCTTGTAAGGACGGAGGGAGAAGGGTGGAAGTAGACGTACCTTGTCTACGGAATGCAAGAACCGTGTTTTATAGCTCGGATGAAGACAAGGGCGGTTCCTCTTAGTCTTAACAGGGGACACCTTTCAAGGTGTGTTACACAACCCCCAGAGTCTTCTCTCTTCTTACGAGGCTGAGAGATACCTCAAGCGACACTTTTAAATACACTCTGTTCGAATAAAATATAACCTCCTCCTCTCGAAGGAAAAATGAAAACCCGGCCATTATTTCAGAAACAAACAATTTGGTAACCCCTCTATCTATATCTAGATTTGCCACTGTTTTCTAGGTTTTACAGAAGGAATTCAAATTTTTTCATACACTTTAGAGCAGTTATTTTTTAAAAGTTTTGATGGTGAAGGACCAATAAATTGAATCCATGCTCTGGGGAGCCCTCGGAGCCTTGGTAGAAAGGGATGAGGGTGAAGGGTGTTTGACGTTAAGTAGAAAAAATAAATATTTATAGGCAATTTTATTTTGCGATTATAATTACTATTTAATTTATGTATTAAATGAAACCCACTTCAGTGGCCGCGTGGTCTAACGCGCTACTCTCACAGTAGACAAGACTCGTTGACGGGAGATCGAGGTTCAATTCTTGGTCGGGTGTACTGAGGGTGGTTTTTCCAAAATAGTTTTCCACTCTCCCTCCAAGCAAATGCAGTACACTTCTTATAAATATAACATTCATAATCGCTAAAACCATTAGCATAGTTAGTACATAAACGTATAGCCCTAACGGGTTGTAAAACGCGGTCCTAAAAGAATGTTAAATGAAACGTTGGAGGGGAAAAAAATGAGATTTTATTATTTTTATTTTTAACATCCTAAGCCCCATTTTTCTATATTAATAATAGTTCAGGTTTGTTGACTTAAGCTTGGTACAAATTTCGTTTTCTATGTGACTTGTGTCTACCAAGGATAGAAATAGAAATTAGTAAGAATAATTCATATTTTAAATTTTACATTTCTAATTTTACATTATTTGTAATCAACATAATCTAATTCATTATTAGACTATTATTACTCAACTTCCTGGGATCCCGCGGACCACACTTTTAAAAACATTGTTTTAGAGAGAAAAGTAGAGAATTGAAAATTTAATTTTTCGTGAAATTGACAGGTGTGAAGTCATATCCCCAGTGTTTATGAAATTATTTGACCTTTATTTTTTTACAATTTCCCGCCAAAATACCGACTATTAACATTACGATTTTACGATTCCTCTAAAATGTGTTTAGTGACAGCGATGCATGGTGTAGCTCCACTCACTCGTATTAAGGAGCGTCGGTGACTATCCATTTTAAACTATTTCTTTTGTTGTGAGTGTGTTTGTAGCCTGATCCTTAATTCAGAATAAAAGCTTTTTTAGAGCTAAACTTTGTTATTTCTCTTCTAAAATAAACAATGTGGGCCGTAAATTCCATTCTAGCCATTTACGAAGATTTCTAAATATATATATATATATATATATATTCAAAATGTTGTTAGGGAAGGAGAAGAATTATTATTAATAACATATATTTGTCTATATTATAAATATTTCTAGGGTCCAAACAAAATGTTTTCCCATGAAAGAATAACACTTATGATGAAACTTGTTATAATTTTTTCGGCCGAATGATACAAAAGCATACAAGAGTTGCGTAAAAAAAAATTTGGTAGTCACTGAAATAAATAAATGTTTAAAAATATGAAAAACTTGTTTTTATATATTTAATTTTTCTATACTGAAAGGTTCGATTAATTCATTGCCTACCATTCCTTGGATACCAACTTGATATTATATCAACCAAACTTTTGAAAGTGGAGACCAAGGCTCTTCAAGATTAAATCCACTAATTTATCGGACAGGATTATTAAATCTTTTGTCATGTTTGTATCACTCCTTAAAATGTAAAATTTCTAATTACAGTGAGAGATTTTGATACCCTTCTGCTCTATATTTACGAATACCATAAGGGTGGCTATAAAACTTATAACAATCCCCCCCCCCTTTTTTTCCTGGTTTTCTAGGTAGCATTTTTTAATTTTTTTTGCTGAATACCCTTTTCCAGTATTCATCAGTAAATTACACCCGCTTCAGTGGCCACAGGGTCTAAGGCGCTACTCTCACAATAGACTAGACTGCCCATGACGGGGACATCGAGGTTCGAATTCCAGTCGGGTGGACTGAGGGTGTTTTCATCCAAAATGGTATTTCACTCTTTTTCACTCCAAGCAGCTCCAGGTACACTTCCTCTAAATTCAACCTTACTCATCCCTAACCCATCAGCGAAATTAGTAGGCTTACATATGCGTGTATATCGAACGGGTCGTAAGACGTGGTGCTGAAAAAATTGTAAATGAAGATTTTTTTACATTCCTCAAACGTTTACAACAAAAAATGCTAGTAGCTACTTAACATTAACATTAAAAAATAAAATTTTAAAAGCATTATATATGGAATATAAAACAGACACTGTACAACTACCCAATATATTGGCAATACATTTCATTGACCCGCGATAAACAAAATATTTCAATTATGTTTTGTCGACCGACCTCAGTCGTCTTGGAGTAAAGTGCTCGCTTCAGGATCTGATGTTTGAGGGTTAAAACCCAGCCATGGGTGACGAATTTTTCTTGAGCGATAAGAATACGTAGCACAACTTCTTTCGGAGGGGGTTTAAGGTCATTGGTCCCATGTCAATTGTGGACGTATAAAAGAACCCTGGAAGGTTATAATGATATTGAATTTTGATGTTGTAATTGGTATTTATAGCTCCGTGATCGAGCGCCAATTATTATATTACGGTCGCGCGTTGGGCGCCTATTATAATGATATTGAATGTTTGATGATATAATTGTCCCGCGATTGGACGACGATTATAGTGATATTGAATGTTTGATGATATAATTGCCCCGCGATTGGGCGACAATTATGATATTACGGACTGTTGCTGATATAATTGGTATTTATAGCTCCGTGATCGAGCGCCAATTATTATATTACGGTATTATTCACATATAATTGCCCGCGTGATTGGGAGCCAATTATGATGACATGGAATAATATTTGATATAATTGGAATTTATAGCTCCGTGTTCGAGCGCCAATTATTGTGATATGGAATTTATTTGTGTAATAACATCAACTGTTGATGTTGTACACGCTTTATTTAAATAATTATTTCTTCCTTTACACTTTGTTTGAAATTAAACTATGTATTGTATGTTGTTACTTCTCACTTTGTCTTTGACACACATTTTCTATATTTACGTCTAGTCTAGCTATTTCACCGGCACTTTCTGTGCTTACTCCGGCCCTCTCTCTACGTCTACTCTCGCTATTTCAGCGGCACTTTCTCTGTCTTTTGCCGTACGGCTGTTGCCCGACTAAGAATATCCACCTTGACAGAAACGCCAAGCTAGGTCATCCTAGAAAGGGCTGATTTGTTGTTTGAGTACCGAGTCACTGTCGTGACTCTTAACCTCGTGAATGAATTTAAAAACCTTATGAGATGATACCAATGAAATGAGGCTGTAAGAAAATTACATTTGGATTAGTATATATACACTGTGGGGTGAGAATTGGTGATTATGAATGATCGTGCTGGGTCTCGAGTATGGGTAGGATTTTTTTTTTTCTGGGATGAGGGTAGGTGTGATTAGGTATGATGGTGAATTGTGGGTGAATCGTGAGAGTCGTTTTCCGGGACTGGTGTGGTGGGATAAACTTTTCTTGGGATTTGGT
>CABFWB010005683.1:6186-16338 GCA_902151455.1 Timema bartmani | reverse complement strand
TGCCCCTTGGACCTCTCGTGACAGTGTCAAGACTAACCAATCAGGTACGTCTCTGCGACAGGTGCATTGAAGGCTAGCTTCCTATTGGATATAGGGAGCTGGTTTCTCTTGCTTGTTTAGTAAATACTGCGGAGTTAAATTTTGACAATAATAATGAGTTTTAATGGTGAAATCCTTTTAAACTATTCTGCGAAAACGCGTGATTCTCCATGGATGAAGTATTAAAAGGATAATTTACATACGATACTTTAAAGAAAAATACCTTCATCCGTGACTTTTTAAATATATGAGAGCAGTTCAAAATCAATTACGTTACAAGGTATGTGAAAATACCTTTTCCGGCAGATTTAGTAGGCCCTTACGCTCTCGCTCATAGAAATTCTTGTCTGCTGATATAATCAGTCGGTTCAGAAAGTGCACGTTAAATACATAAAATAAATGTGTTTTGGTGCAAAATTAAGTTTTTTTTAAGCCAAGTATTTAAATTCGCTGATTTTTGTTTATTTTTAATTAAAATCCTTGACATTTGTTTGTCTTCCCTGACATAAAAAAAGTCCTGACTTTTTCCAGGTTTTTCTTTCCTGTAGCCGCCATGTCTTTATTATAAAATAACAAACTACTTCTTAAGTAACAGGGTTTTCCCTAACATCTGCAAAATGTTTTAGGCGTCGCCTTTAAGTTGAAAGAAATGGGCTACAATAGCCTTGCTCAATAAATTCTAATAAACAATGCGTATCACACTGTATCCATTAGTGTGAGTGAAGGTGCGTGTGAATGTCTAGACATCCACCTGGAATACTATCGTCCATGAGTAACAAATTAGTGATCAATAATACAAAAATAAAGGTAACATCAATTTCAGAAGAAAATAAATGGTACGCCCCACCACACAGACTCTCTACCTCCTTTAGACAAAAGTGAAACATTTATTTAAAATTAATAAGATGCGTGAAAGGATATCATATACATTGTTACAGAAACATCACACCAATGATTATCGCATTCTACCAAAGAGCGTGGATGAAATAGTATACACTGTTATAGAAATATTGAGAAAAGAGGAATATTTATGTTTACCAAAGAGTATACAGATCAATTCCCCATTTCAAAGTCCCTCTATATAAATAAAATATTTTCTTATAGCTTGAAAATAATTATAGGTCTGGTGAAAATGTATTTCAAATAAAAGTGTTTTATTTGTCATAGCCCTATAACCTTTCAAAGATAGTAAAGGACTACGGAGATATCAAAATTAAAGATATCCGCATTTGTAAAGTACGCCTACCCTCTGAGTCGTTTTACCGGGAAAATGAGAAGTGCCATTTGATTGTAATGTTAACAGTTCATAGAAAAGAGTTTTTATCAAAATCGTAAAAGCCGATTTCTATAATTTATGTTTTTCTTTTCACGCTTAAGTAAACTACTTTTAATTATTTTAGGGTTAGATACCTAATTTCAAAAAATCCCTCTGAGGAACCCCAGATAGCAAGTTTTGGCCCGATCGGAAAAATGGTTTCGGCTCTAGGTCAAGATAATTATAGACAGAAGGATGGCGTCGATAAAAAAAAACTTTTTCTGTTTCAGGAGGGAGTCATTAAACTCCAACATTAATCAAAATCTTGATTTGGATTTTTTTTATGATCACAGTACTTCCTCTCTCCGATGAGTCGAGAAAAAGTAAAAATAAAAAACAAGTCAGATGAGAAAAAAATAACAGTAGTGGTATTAAGTTCTAAAAGCCGTTTGCGTGTTTTCATTGGGAAAAAAATAATGTTCTAAGTGTATTTTATGATTTCATGATGATACCCATTAATATAGAAGCGATGGCCGGCAGACACCTGATGTAGGGTGAACGGTACGCACGCACGCACGCATGCACGTGATGGGACAGAACTAACGGCCGCGGCGCACGCTTGTGTTTGAACTGACCGACTGCAGGTCATTCATTTCACGAGGGACAAATCTGTTAAAACGTCGATAATTATTTTTTTAGCGACGCGTATTACTACCCGTTCGGGCTATAGGCGTACGTACTAAATTACTTTTATGTGTTTAGGGATGAGGAAGGCTAAATTTATAGAAAGTGCATACCCATTTGAGTGTAAAACCATTTAGAACACCCTAAGTACACGCGATCGGTATTCGATCCCCGATCTCCCCATGATCGGAAGTTCAGTCTATTATGAGAGTGACGCGTTAGAATCAGACTGGTGTCAGACGGAGCTACCTGGGAGGCGCCACCGGGGTCGCGCGAACCAATGGGTAGGAACGTTTTAATTACTCCTGTCATACGGGGTGACGCCACCCACCAAGTCGCGCGCGAGGGTCGACCAAATGCGACTCAGCGCTCCGGCGCCACTTCGTCAACCTATTGTTCTTATTCTTATTAGCACCGCGTCTTACTACCCGTTCGGGTTATACGCACTTACGCTAATGTGCAGTGGTAGGGTGATAGTGAGATGAAATGGAGGACCTACAGTTTAACGTGGAATCCGAACCACGGTGGAGGCCTGGCATTCCTCACATTCACAAGTTGTGATTAATATACGTCTTGTCAGAGGTGAAGGAAGGGTTCGGCAATCAGATAAATCTGTGCCGGGACCGAGGTTTGAACACCGGACCCTCAGCACAGAAGTCTGACACCTTACCCCTAGACCACCAGGTCACCCAAACCTATTGTTTTTCATTCAGTCTGTCACAAGACACCACAAGGAGCGGCCCCTTTGCAATGAAGCTTGATATTGAAACCTTTATTTGTTACATTCAAGAGCGTCCAACAATATGGGATGTCCTGATGGGTCAAACTATTTCTTAATAAATCAAGCGATTCATCAAATGATGCATTGGACAGACGGCAAAAATTGAAACATTTTATTCCATCTTTCTCGATACGTGAATACAGTGTGTAAAATAAACTTGACCTTGTCTTTCTGCGTTAGAATAGTATTTACCCAAAATCGCTAATAGTTATTTTTCTTTCTAACCAGATTACAGATATGCTAGCAGCCTAGCTTTTCGGCTTCAACTGGACCGCTTTTTAAATAACTTCATAAATTCGAATCACTCCACCCGGGTCGCGAGCAAGTGGCAACAAAAAGAAGTGGCGCGACCCGGCGGCCTCGTCTGACACCAGCCTTAGACCATGCGACCCCTGAAGAGGGTATATTTTATTTGCTTGGGTATTCAATATCTTTAAAAGACTTCAAACCCGCATCGGTGGCTTGAGATCTAAGTATACTCCATTCACGGTAGGAATTACTCTCTGAAAGGTCTTTTTTCATACTTATATCCTACTATATAATAGCTTTCTGGTAGGGAAAAAGGCCTTTCAGAAAACAATTCCTACGCTGAACAGACTTTAGGTGAAGGTGCTGGGTTGGGGAGGCGGCACATGAAGTCCATTGCTTAAAGTCATCAAATAGTGGGTTGGGAGATGAACGAGGGGAAGGGGGGATTGTTAGCAAAAACTTAGGCCGACCTTTAAATTATTTTAATGATGATGATATACGTGAAATAAGACCAAGACAAATAATGGCAATTAGAGATGAACATTTTCCGGTAGAGTTTTCAGAGGAAGGGTATTTATTCGTAAATGCTTCGATTATGATCTTGAAATATTAACTTATCTGCCAAACAGTAGACCTGACGTTAGTGACACACTCAACCACCAAGCGCTGTAGTCGATATATGAGTGTGAGAAGAGGACTGTAATCTCTGTTATTGCTTTATTGGAACTAGTTTGAAAATGTTTCTGGTGTTAACGCCCTTGGGATGTATTTAAACTGAGATGTTAGCAATTAAAACCTGGAATATTTCCAGTTCATTCCTTCCATTTAAATATCTGTGGGTTTTTTACTTTCTCGCTATCTTACAGGTAGAGAAAGTATTGTGATCGTCAAAATAATCGAACTCGAGATTTTGATGAATGTTGACGTTTCATGACCCGCCCCCCCTCCCCCCGAATCCAAAAAAGTGGTTTTTGAATTTCCGTCTGCCTGTACCTCGGATAGAGCCTAAACAATTTTACCGATCGGGCTAAAACTTGGTATCTAGGGTTTTCATAGGGTTTCCCCGAGAGGTTGTTGAAATTGGATATCTAACAGTAGAATTAAGGTTAGTTTACTGAAGGGCAAAATGAGAAAAATCGATTTACTCAAAATCGGCTCAAACGATTTTGATTAAAATTCGTATCTAGGCGTTGATTAAGATTATAAATAAAAGGGCTATTTCCATTTTCCTATGAAAATGAATTTTATGGTACTTTACAGAATCGGAAATTTCCGGTTCACCGCAACTATTTGAGATACTAAATAACTTATCATTGCAAAAGTGTAGTACTATTAAAAATAAAAAACTTTTATTTGAGATATAATATAATAAAACCAACAGTTTCTGAGATATTGGCAAATATATTAATACAATTTTGTGAGCTTTAGTTGTAAAGAGATAATACTTAAGTTTTAACGCAATAAGTCTGTAATGCCATAGAGCAATTAAATATAAAGTCTCTCAAAAAGTTTGTTATTTTTCCTTTAACCTCTTAGGAGAAATGTTTATACAACAATGACATCTCCTTCATTTTAGACTCAATAGTCAATATTTACTTTTTTTATTTGTCAAAATTTATAAATGAGGAATTGAATACCAATGCGATGACCTAAAGATGTGCAACACCTAATAAAATGTTAAAATTTTAACCGGAAGTTGAAATTTTAATACGAAGTGTTGACCCTTGTGAACCCAAAATCGATCATTTTTATTGGTCCAAACATACAAATGAGGACATTCTCTAAAAATAAAATTATAAAATTTAAAACCGGGACTCAAAAAAATGTTTTATGTAAGTATAGTGTTATTTATGCTTGGGTTTGCTAGTGTATATTATTTCGTTTCACATATATTAAGAGTTTTGAGTAAATATCTCCATTTTTAAACAATAGAACGAGAAAGTCCGCGCGGAGTTACGTACCATTTATTTTTTAAAGAAAATAATAAATTAACATTTTCTAAAACGGAACATTTTTTTGGAATAAATAAAGGGAATAAAGGAATTTTTTTCTAAAACAGAATAGCATCATTCCCTATGTCCTGCCCTAACAAAAAAAAAGTGGCTTCCCTCTCTTTCTTTCACGCCAATGCGGCTACATTTCCTCAAATATACCTTTTAGCCCAGTAGTGTAAATCTACAGATAACCCGGACGGGGATTAATAAAACAAACCTTAACATTATTATTTCAGAACATTTGAACGTCTGCAATTCCTGTCGGCGCTTCATTAGGCAAGTCCGGTTACGGACGTGGAGAAATCTCACGTTATTTAACAAGTGGTTTGTTATTATAAAATAAGACTCCCGCTAAAATGTAGGTATAAGTAACAAGTACATGTCCTTATAGCATTGAGAACCTTAAATTTTATGTTTCATAATTATTTTTAAAAAAACCACACTAAAATGTGAAAAATTAGTTTATATTCAAAGACTTTTCACGCGGAGTGTTTAAGTTTTTACATCAAAATAAATGGTTAGAAACAAAGATTTGGCCTTCCTTGAACAAATAAAGTAATATTTTTTTTATAAATAGGGTCACAAAATAACATTTTGAGATAATTTAGGATTACTTTAGGGGTTATGGCATTCCCATAAGAAATACCTAATTGCGAGTAGGCCTATATTGCTCTTCAAATTGACGGCGCCCTTAAGGCTCTAGAATAGTCTATGAGAAATTCATAAAACGCCAGTATCCAAGTGGGTTTATGATGTTCCTGGGTGGAGCTGTCCTGGAGTAGGAGAACAAAGAGAGGAGGAGGAAAATACAAAAGACAATACAATGTGTGTTGTGACCCCTACTAATTACATCATTCTATGTTCCTATATCAGTCACCTCTAGTTTTCCAGTAAACAAACTCGTGAGCTGTCAAAGGTTTTCGTCAATATTTAAACCTAAGCGCATCTGATTGGTGATATCGCGGCTATTCGGGCAGACCCCTTAAGGTGGGAGTGTAATGAACGCGAGTTTTTTTTTAATGTCATAACATCCTTTTGGTCAAAATAAAGCTAATATTTATCCAGTACAAACATACAGTTCAATTCTATTCACGTGATGATATCAACAGTTGTTGAATATCTTTTGAAGGGCGTCCTAGAATTTAATGACAACTTTTTCTCTTAATTTAGAAAGTTCCACATCTAATGTCCCTATGCTCATGTAAGATATTAAACAACTGTTGATATCACCACGTGAAGAAAATTAAGCTCTATGTTTCTAACGGAGAGATATTTTATTTATTTTGGTCATAAAAATGTTTTGATACAACAAGTGCGAAAACACTGAGCCTTTCTAGCGTTCTCTACATTCCTACCTTAAGAGTTACGTTCTAAAGGCGGGTAAGAAATCTAAGTTACGAAGAAATTCTAGGGCCTAAAATTAATGACGCATCACAGGCAACGCACAGGGTCTGTCTGTCTGTCTACCTGTCTCCAACGAAAACGATTTCGCTTGGTAAGTAATTATAACTTTACCTCGTCTACTTACTCACTAATTAAATTAGGGAAAAGAGGAGCGATAGGAAGGGGAGGTAAGGGGTGTAGTAAGGAAGCCTTCGAAAATATCGGCAAGTGCCTCGTTTAGTAACAGAGTAGCTTAGTAGCCTGAATGCTCGCCAGTAACGTCCGTCGACGTTTGGAGAGGGTTTATTCGAACGGTATAAAGCGTTACTGGGACTTGTTTCACACCGGGTCACGTGGCTTTTTGATTGAGAGGCGGGAATATGGACATCTATATGACAAAACACATTTTTATGGATATTCCCCTGTTTATAGAAAGTTTGAAATAATTTGTTCATAGTATGAAGTTCATGAAGCTTCAACGATTCAAGTCACAGCCTACTCACCTCTTTCTCTCACGAGGACACTGGGACATTGGTCTTCGCTCCTCAGACAAGATAAAGGTCTTCCCCCAATGGCAACCAGCTCTCAACCCCAAGAAAAACGTCTTCCCCTTAGTCCTCCAGTCAACCAACGGCCCCATATTCCCAAAATTTACGGCCTTCTTTCTAAGGCCAACGCTTACATTCCCAAAACCAACAATTCCTTCTCCCCAAGCCGAGGCCAACGGCTCACTTTTACCAAGGCCAACGGCTCTCCCACCAAGCCAATAGATCACTTTTACCAAGGCCAACGGCTCTCCCACCAAGCCAATAGATCACTTTTACCAAGGCCAACGGCTCACTTTTACCAAAGTCAACGACTCTCCCTCCAAGCCAATAGCTCACTTTTACCAAGGCCAACGCCTCTCCCTCCAAGCCAAGAGCTCACTTTTACCAAGGCCAACGGCTCACTTTTACCAATGTCAACCAACGCCTCTCCCTCCAAGCCAATAGCTCACTTTTATCAAGGCCAACGGCTCACTTTTACCAATGTCAACCAACGCCTCTCCCACCAAGCCAATAGATCACTTTTACCAAGGCCAACGCCTCTCCCTCCAAGCCAACGGCTCACTTTTACCAAGGACAATACATCTCCCTCCCAGCCAACGGATCGATTTCACCAAGGCCAACGGCTCACTTTTACCAAGGCCAACGGCCCCCTTTTATCATGACCAACGACAGAATATATTCCAACCCATTTATGATCCAATACGTACCCCCATCCCTGGTGACATTCTCCCTTCCTCCATGACGTAGTAAATATCAATCCAGCCATGCCCTAATATATTAAACCTCATATTACCAAACGGGATTCAAACACGAGCACCACATATTCGCTTAAAAGCCAAACATTACCAATCAAATTAAATTAATAAACGTTTAAAATCTCCGTCACTTTTAAAGGCCGGTGGCTATTCGAAACAGGGCGTGTGAGGGTGGGGTTGGGGTAGAGGGTGAAATAATACAAGCGAACGCACTATGAAATGACAAAAATAGAAAGGTTAATTAACTTTATCGACTGTTACAAATTCAGGCTTGAAAAGGGGGGAAGGGGGGAATAGCGCTGTCAATGGTTTCTAGTTAGGCCTAATGTCAAAAAGTGACATCAAGTAAAGCGATACTTTATACTCGTGGGAGTCTATGGGTTTTTGGTTTATGCTTGGTTGCTATTTTCAACAGTAATTAAATGAGATAATAAAGAATAATGTGAGGCAGGCTTTAATCAAACACAGCCGTTTCTGTTACCACATGGTCTATTACTCTTAAGGTGCCACTCTTGTAAAAGACGACAATGCCTATGACGGGGAGATCAGAGCTCGAATCCTCGTCGGGTATAATGGGGGTGGTTTTTCCCCAAACTGTTTTCCACTCTCCCTCCACGTAAATGCGGCTATATTTCCTCTAAATTTAACCTTACTGATGCCTGGCACGTTAGCGTAACTATAGTATATATGTGCATAACCTTAACAGCTAGTAATATGCGGAGCTAAATTTAAAAAAATAATAAAAAGCAAGACTTTTCAGATAACATTCTGAAGGAGAATTTGTGTAAATACGTATAAAAATGACATTAATGTTCACCCACTTCCAGATGAGCTAAAAACTTGAAATTTGGCAAACTTATTGCTTCTAGCCTGTAACCGATGGGGAAATTCCAAAAAGTTAAAATTTTTAATTTTTAACCCCCGAAAATAATTCAAAATGGCGGAGCAACTTTAAAGTCGGTGCGGACCTTTCTTTGGAGGTCTCTTGTGGCTAAACGGTAAGACCTATCAAAAAACGGATTGCACCAACAGCCACGGATTTAGCAAGATCCACAAGTTTGGTCCTATTACTTTTTGTTGTATCTCCATCGGTTATACCTTAGATAGAGCCAGATTTTTTGATTTTAGGTAAATTTTGCACATTTTCTACGCATTTTTAAAATTTTCTGACACACTTATGGGACAGCTAGAATCATAAATTTTGGCAGGAATATTGGTACATCCAATTGCCATAAGCGTACCAAATTCGATGATTCTAGCTGCCCTATAAGTATGGATAAACTAAAATAATGTGCGAAAAATACAATACAATACCGGTAACTTTTTAAGTTGTTACGTTCAAAACAACGCTGGAATTACATTAGTTTACATCCACTTGCCAAGAAAACTCACTGGGGGTTTGGGGGCAGAGCCCCCAACGAGCAAAGCGAGTCTGTAAAATGAACCTCAAAGCCTACCGATGCAGTTTAGTACCAAGGCTTACTACAAGAGCGTATTGCATTACAGAAATTATACTCCATTCACGGTAGGAATTACTCTCTGAAAGGTCTTTTTTCCTATCCAATATACTACTATATAATAGCTTTCTGGTAGGGAAAAAGGCCTTTCAGAGAACAATTCCTACGGTGAACAGACTTTACGTATAGAGTTTTCTGTATTCAGGAAAGTGTCGTTTTCTGGAACTACTTCTCTATTCTGTCTCAACTTATACGCCCTTTAGCCTACAACCACACTTTGTCATGTCAATAAGAAAGAGAGGAAAGATGGCTACGAAACTTATTTCAAGATAAAGAGGAGAGCTCACTTAAAGTTCTCAAATTTTCTCTTGTGAGCCTTTCAAAAAATTACTGGTACTGTATTTGCTAGAGGAAGGATAAACCTAGAGCCCTTTTTCATCGAGCCTAGGCTCATAGATACGCAAATATGATTAAAAAGTCGTTGAAAATGAACTACCATCACATTTTCACACATTTTTATCTATTAATAAAACTCATAAGGGTTATTAAGAAAAAAGAGTCAATAAGGGTAGCAGCACTAGATATGTTAGGTGAAAGAAATTCAGACATAAAAATGTTAAAAAAAAATTTTTATATACAATTTATATTTATGTAACTAATGGAATCTCTACGTTTTAGAGTTCCCACCTCAGTTTAATTTCTCCTGATGACTTTAACAACCGAAACATCACCACACGAGTTCCAAAAAAAGCAATAACAGAGATTACAGTTCGATTCTCACACTCACGTATAGACTACAGCGCTTGGTGGCTAAATGTGGCACTAACGTCGGGTCTGCCGTAAACCAGATATGTTAATACAGTACTTCAATATTATAGTAAAAACTTTTATGAATATATCTCCTTCCCCTGAGATTCTATGATATACTTTTCACCAGAAGATTTTTTTTAATTCACCGGAAAAATGTATTATTTCTAACTAGAATGAGATGTACAAAAAAAAAAAAA
>CABFWB010005682.1:23173-42021 GCA_902151455.1 Timema bartmani | reverse complement strand
GAGACAAGGGGCTGACTCAACAGTGAGGGACAACATGGACTGTGGAGCGGTCCAGGCAGTAGAGAGGTTGGGTGGCGTGGTCTGTGCAAGTGCGGAGGAAAGAGACAAGGGGCTGACTCAACAGTGAGGGACAACAAGCTATAAGCAAATATATAATTATATGTGTTATGGAGCTCATTGAAAACAAAAAAATATTGTTATGCTCTTTGGCGGACAAAGTTGCTCCTCTTTTCTCAAGGTTTCTGTAACAGTGTATATGATTTCATTTATTCTATTTGGTGGAGTGTTTTTGACACAATGTATATTATTTAGTTTCACAAATATTACGAGTTTTTTTGGTAAATGTTTCTATTTTAAGATAAAAGAGTGAGAAAGTCTGTGTGGTTCATCGTACCATTTATTTGATAACAAATTGCGTCTTCCGAAAAATCGTGTATTATTTGGCAGCCGATTCATTAATTTAAATTATCAATGTGCTTTTTCAGACAAAAAATTTGCCCAGGCCTGATCTAGCCGAATATTATATTTATATTTAATTTGATAAGATTTAATTATCATAAAATACTTAATTTGGATTCGATTCGAAACATTTTCATTTTGAATTTTTTTATTCAGATTCTATTCTAAATATAAAACCTTGGGCTCTCACAGGCTTAGCTAATTTATTTAAGACCATAATATCACTGGCGTCCACGAGTACTAGAATAGTTTAAGTTACGCAGTTTATCAAGTAAACGATGAAAATTTTGGTTCGTGAGCAAAGGTTGATTCACACGTTCGTCGAAAATAGAGGAGCAGTAGATTCTGCTTTAGTGACGCAGCAATTCGCAAGCTATGTGTTGACTCATGATGCATTGCAACGCTAATTTAAAACATCTAGTTATCAACATTATTTATTTTCTAGTGGATAAATATATATTTTAGATCATTGTCACGATGGATGTTATCAAATTATAATGTTGTGTCATGGAACAATCCAATACATAGATACACACGCTTTCCACTAAAGGGTTACCTCAAATATCCTCACAATTGTCAACGAAGCTATCTGCTTGCTCCTAGCTCTACTGATTTGAGATGGTCGGTTTTGAGATTTGATTGATTCTTTGGTGCCGAAGATCAAAGACAGAGTCGATCAAGTAGAGCTGGGTTGAGCTTTAGTAGAACCGCTCTCATAAATGAGGTGTAAATCTTGAGATTGGTTTAGAACTCGTCACGACCATGTTTCTGTTCGGCGCTTGTTTTCGGCAAAAGTGTGAATCCCCAGTAAGATGTTGGAGAGCTAGAGAGAGAGAGAGAGAAGTTGATCTGTTGGAAGTGGAACAAACGAAACAGACTCCCGCGAAGTTTGTTCGCATGGTATTCATTCTCTCCCGTACTTTCCGCTAACAGCCAAGCAGACGTTAGATGTCCGTTTCTCCTTTTCAACACAGCTCATGATTTATGTACAGTCCTCTTGTTGCCTCTTCTATCAGCTTTACCAAAGGGAGAGGGTACCTATTCCCTTCATCTCCTAAAAGGGGCCAAAAGGGGTTAAGAAGAGGGGCGAGGGGAACTTGCTCTAAAACTGACAATATGCTCGGTGAAGATAAGTTGATATTAAACGCGTTTCAGGTAAATAGGGTTTTTTAGCTGGCTTTAATCTTCAATAATGTGGACTTAAAAAACAACAAAAGTTGCCTAAATATGATCAATTTTCAAGAGAAGGTATGCTACCTCATCTTAACACATACAGTAATATACATGCCTACTGAGCTAAGGGTCTCAGGTTCGATTACTGGCATAGCCGAAATTTGTATCATTGTTGAAATGTGGGTTTCTCATTTCACATCGATAAATTAACGGCCGGGGGATGGGGGTATTTTGTCTACTCTAGATTTAAGTTAGTTTTTAGGTCATGTGATGATCATAATCAGTCAGTTCAGAAAGTGCACGTTAAATACCTCTAATAAATATGGTTTTAAAATAGTAAGTAAGAAACTAATCAATTAAGTTATGCAAAATCTAAAAAAATATGGCTAGATAAAATACATAAAATTATATAAAACTCAATGTATATATTGTGGGACGAGGCCAGTTTCATAAAATGGTCCTCATTATTGAAGAAAACCGTATTTTTTCTTCTTATTTACATTTTTTATTTTAATTGAGTCTCATTACCCATTAATATATAATAACTACTCTAATGGGGCGTAGAAATTTTAAAGATAAAGTTTAGAGTAAATGTACCCGGATTTGCTTGGAGAGAGAAAGAGAGAGAGAGATAGAGAGAGAGAGAGAGTGTGTAAAACCCTTTAATAAACATGATAGAGAGAGAGAGAGTGTGTAAAACCCTTTAATAAACAAACCCCTTTCAGTACACCCAACCGGGACTCGAACCTAGATCTACCTATCATTGACAGTCCAGTCTATTGCGAAAAGGCGCCTCAGACTATTCGACCATTTAAGCAGATGTTTATATATTTTAACTTTGATTTTAAGCCAAACAACTTGATTACAGCACTCTATGTTACGTGTATTTATTCGAGAGAAACGTGTTGCGGTAATTGTTCACACAAAGGTACGTACGTGTGCAGGTCAGCCACCTGTAATCTTCCAAAGTGGGCGAGAATATACCCCGGTGTGGTTACCGACACTTTTCTTTACCTTCTTTAAACAGGACATTTATAAGCCCTCCATGCGGCTCACCTTACACCCAGGGCTTGGACTGAATTCACACGGGCACAAAATGCACAAAACTGTTAAGCTTTTAAGTCCATCCCGCCGTATCCTCTCGGAATACCCGCAATGGGTTCCCTCGGTGTTTGCGGAACATCTATAATTAAGAGCGAGCTTATAGGAGGGAAGGAACGCGATGGCGTTTGTAAGGTTTCTGGGCCTGGTTGCCTCTAGTCAACATATGTGTGTCTAAACAAGTATTTTATAGACTACTTGGAAGTAGAAACTTTATATAAGACTGTCTCATTATATGTATTAACTTAAAAAAAAACACCTTCTGACTGGCTGGCTGTATATTTAATGTTATTACTGTAGTATCGTTCGTACCTCTGTCACGTTCATATTTGTCAGAGCTACAAGTTAGACTGTGGCAGGTCAATGAAAGTGACATTTCACTCTAGCCTACAACAGAAGATATAAAGCGTATTTACATTATTCATATTCTCGTGAAGATCGTCACTTTCAGTAAATGTAATGATATCTCATCTAAATAAAAAATAAACTCTTGCAATTAAGCTATACATTTTAATTCAATTTAATAGTCTCATATATTCCCGATTCGTAAACGACTTTTTCAAAGAAGAGGAAGAAAATAACCGAAATATTCTCTTAATTAATACGATATTTGAGTTTGTTTTCTTTGCCCTCATCGATGGACGCAAGGACTTAATGTCAGGTTTATGTTGTCTGGTTTGACGGTGGTGGGATGGTAGGGATTTGAATTTCAGCGGGGTGTTCTGAGGGTTGATAGTAATAAATGGTTCCTGAGAACCCATCCACCCATTTGCAGGTGCATTCCCTCTGGCTTCTGCCTTCATCTTCTCTACCATATTAATGTGGTTAGAATTATACGTGCAGCCCAAACGCGGCGGGAAAGAATAGTTTGTCTTTTTGCATTGCGTCTAACTACTCGTTCGGCTTGTACGCGCAAATGTACTAATTGCACTAACGTGTTAGGGAAAAGGCTGTTTGAATTAAAGGAAGTGTGTTTCCATTGGCGTTGAGGAAAAGTGGAGAACTATTTTGTAAAAACTAACCCTACCGGTATTTGAACCCCGACCTCCCTGACATCAGCAATCAAGTCTATTGCGAGAGTGAGGCTTTATACTATGCAGCCATCGAAGCTGGTAGCTATAGTTTTAAATGAGTCCAATAAATATCAGCACTTGAAAACTATTTTTAAATTTAAAGAAATGGATATATTGAAAAGAATCGATCTCAAAACAAGTGTATTGTTGACCTAGATGGTCTTAGGTTAAAGTACTTGCCTTAGGATCCGATGTTCATGGGTTCAAACCCGGCTGAGGTCAACATTTTTCTCAAGTGATAAAAAATCCGTGGCACAACTTCCTTCGGAGGGGAAGTAAATCTGTCGGTCCCATGTCGATTGTGGCGTGTAAGAGAATCCTGGGAGATGTGTGAAAATGAAAGAATAGTACATTATCAGTAAGATTGAAAGAAGCCAATGGAGAGCTAGAACTGGCACACGTTTCCTCATATATAAAAAAATACAAAACCACCAGCCAGACCATTTCAAACAGCTTATTAACTTCGTGAACTCTACACCTGTTGCGTAGGTTCTACTCTAAAAACGAAATGACACAAGGGGGAAAACTCTGCAACTCTGCAAATTGGTTCATTTTTCATTAGAAAGCATGTTGGTAAATTTTACATCATTTAAAAAAATTTGGCAAGTAATTTGTTATTAATAAGATGAGCTTTACTTTGAAATGAGCATAAACACTGGTTGTGAGCTTAATATTTGTAATTACTATAAGCTTACCAGCTTTGGTGTTTGAATGGTATTATGGCGTCACCCTCGCGATAGACCGGACTACCGATGACGTGAAGGTAGGGGTTAGAATCCTGGTTAGATGAAATAAGGGTGGTTTTTACTAAATGGTCAATCAGGTGCATTAAAAATTAAATATGTAACAACTTTTTAAGTAGGCCTATATTTAATTTGTAGATACTGTTTTAAATTAAAATATTTTAACTCTATTAAGTTAAATATACATATATGAATCGAACTGGAGATATTATGGATAACGAGCTAATGCTATACCACTGAGCTATCCGGTATTCCTTCCATGCTTGATCTGGTTCTTCACTCATAGTTTAAGGATTTTCAATAAAGGTGTGAATTATATTTTAAGTTTGATTTTTTTTTTTTGTTGGGAAACCATTTCTGCCTCCTTGGTTGGAAAAATTTTATCGTTGAAAATGTTACATTGTTACAAAGCAACCTTAACGTGTTTATTGAAGTTTATTGAGGATAACATTAGAATGGGCCTGAAAGATATAGGTTGTAATGAGGTGGACTGGCTAGAACTATCTCAAGATATGAATAGGTGGCGTAGTTTGGTAAGTGCGGCAATGAACGTTTGAGTTCCTAGAGTCATAGATTAAGTAAATATTGAAGTTTTTCTAATAAATCATTAAAACATTGATAAATACCATTATTTGTTTTATATAGCGATGAGAATATTATATAATACCCCCAATAATGTTTATTTTAAAACAAAAAATTTATAAATATACTGTTACATCACAGACCTTACCCCTGGCTATTTAATAGCTTTATAGTATTTTTAAGTGTAAATATTATTCAAGTACGAGAACATGGTGCTTGAAAAGTTAGCCAAGAATGCCGTATTTCCGTTTCGTTTATTTTATGGAAAATATGTATTTATTTAATGTTTATCCCCATACACTTATCGCATTAATATTTGAATGTTTATGTGTGTTTCCCCCCAAAGTATTGTTGCTGTCCAACTACCAGTGTAAGTCATAATGTGTCAAGTTGCCACGACAACCAGGTAAGCTCAGTGAGGTTGTTCTTAACATACCCAGTAGTCTGGAGAGTGTGAGAGCTTAGTGCATCTAAGCACTAAGATTGTTTTAATTCACCCAACCCCCTTTTTCATAAGTCGAGCTAATATTACTTTATATTTATTTTAAAAATATGAGAATTTATAGCATAGTTTTTAGTTATGTGATATTTATATCACAATACGTAAAATTCATGATTATCTAACAAAAAAGTAAAATTACAAAAATAATTTAAAATTCACTTGAACACCCTAAAGGCAGAGTATTCTAAATCTCTTACCCCAATATAACGCGCTGAAGTGTCTGACAACCAATAAAGCAGACATAAAGGGAGGGATAAGCACCCAAGCAAGTGATAAAAGAAGCGGAGACAAGGTAAGATAAGAGGAAAGAATAGCAGTACTACCACCATTATCAACACCACAAGAGAGCAAAGCTAACATTCGAACATGTTGCCAAGGAATGATCTAAGGAAATAGGGGAATATGTTAAAGATACATGCAGAAAAGTGACTCCTTTAAGACTTTTACACAATGAAAATATTTCTTAGGAGCGTTAGGAAAATATCTTATTTAAAAATACGTTATACAATTTGCTTAGTTTACTAACATATTTAATTTTACTATAGCTATAATAAAAATATTGAGTGGGTATGTTTAAACATATTGGTTTAATAAACAACCATTATTTTTATGAATATCTTGAAAGCTTTAAATAACTGAGTAGATTTTTGTGATGCATCTTTTTCGTACATTTAAACAAGAGTTCCCCTGATGCCTGAGTTTATACATTTTCCTCATTAATTTGAATTGAAAAGTTACTATTCAACTTATCTAATTTAATCACTTTGTGGAAATGTTTAGGTAAATAAGCGACTCATGATGGTTGAATCTTTAACTTCATGAATATATTTTATATTATCAAATACAGTCAGAATTTTTTAGTTAAAATGTATTTAATGTCATGCTTTAATTAAAAAAAATATTTATTACATTTATTTTTATTTATTTAAACATACATAATACAACTCTTTTTTTACATCACGTCATATACTACCAGTTTAGTCCATCCGTATTTGATTATACTGATAGGTTAGGGACGCAGTAGGTATAATTGAGAGAAAATGTACCCACATTTTTGAAGAGGAAGATTGATAATACAATAGTTTTGTTTAGTGAGTTTTACTATGATCGATTCGTTCTATAATTAGAGGATTTAAAGGAGCCCACACACGCTCAGACCATTGTCTGACAAACATTGTTTTTAGTCTGATGGGATGAGACCTAATATCTGAGCGTGTGTGGGGTCTTAAGACCAAAATTGGATTATGTTTGTCAAATAAAAGTTTGTCAGATCGTGTTAGAAAACCATTTACTGATCTCAGAAAATTTTTGCTCTAATCTAAGCGTATGTGTAGTTCTTCGACGACAGTTTGACAGAATTGAGGACGCGCATGCGCAGGCGTGTGCTTCACTATGTGTTTCTAGTCACATTCTGCACTCGGTGTATTCAGAGGTGTCGTGTGTTGAGTGTTTAACCGCATGCGAGAATTTGTCACGTTGTAGGAGCAAATGTTTGTACCAGATATTCCTTCGTTTCCTTTTGGGTTTGTTCAGCAGGAATATAGCCGCTATAGCATCTGCAACCTTACTACCTCCCCTCTCTCCGAATCACTGTAACAAAAGCACTTTTTTCAAATTTTAAACTTTAACCATAGATGATGGATTAAATAGCTAAGTTACTATATTTGATAATTACGGTTATAGCCACAACTAAATATCATATTTTTTGGATTGAAAAATAAAAACAAGACATGTGAATCGAACCCGGGACCTTTGACTCAGTCTCCAATTCTCTAAACACTGAGATATCCAGGAATCATCCCATGCCCAGTCTCATTCCTCACTCATATTTTAAGGCAGAGTTTGTGAAGGACGTGTGGAAATCATCCGCTACATATGAGTGATCAATTACGATCACGAGCTATCAGATAATGCAGCCATATTCGACTCGACTTCGACGGAATTATTCCTGGATAATTCAGGGGTAATATCATTGGTGTACTAATCAAAAGGTCCAGGGTTAGATTCCCGTGTCCAGGTGTCATTTTTCAATAAAAAGAATTGAACTTTAATTGTTTAACCAAACCTAGCACAATTTTAAAACTGCCCCACACAAAGCACTATTCTGATAGCACGCAGATAGCCACGACACAATATCTCTGTGACTAGCTGAAGGCGACTGATCTCAACATGGCGTAGTTCGTGCGTGTTGCCGTCAGACTAGCGAGCGGTCGCTGTCGAATGGAAGCGTGTATGGCAAGCTTAAGTCTGCACGTATAAGAAAATATAGAAATTGCTAGTGATGTTCTTAGAGTACATATTATATAAATGAAGCATGATAAATTTTAAGCCATATTCAGAGTGCGATTAGGCTAGAAAATAACTTTACCGTCCAAATTAAGATTTTGTGAGAAGCTATTTATATTAATTTTATATCTTCACTTTACTTTTTAGCTACCGGTACTTAAATTGCTAACAAATATTTATTAACCAGCTAATTATGCTGCTCAGTAAATAATAAACAATAAATATCTCAAATTTTCCTAATAATAGAAAACATCTATTACATCACGTAAAATATGCATTTTAAATAAGTAATTTTATCCATAGTTTAAAATATAAATAATTTAAAAAAGCTGAGTTTTAAAATATAAACAACTTTTATTTAGTCACTACCAATCTGCAACTATATTTTTTAGTCTAATATTTTCCCCCCACTTTTTGTTTTCACTTCCGAACTCTGATGGTATTATTTGCATGTTTCCACAAGTAATTTATCAGTAGATAAGAAGATATGTAAATTGGAGGCCACCCACCACGGTTGGTTGGTCCAGTTATGCAACCATTAAGGGTAAGATTAATTTTGGCTTTCTTCCAACAATTAACAAACGAAAAGATTAAATACTCCAGCCACCACTTGAACTGTCAGAAAGACAAGAGTAGAAAACGAATTCATACTTTAAATCTTGATTTCATGCAAAGATTTTTCGTCTTTTTATTATAAAACGAAGATTTATTATATGATAAGAGCTAAGACTTCGTCAGCCTTTGGGCTACATACACCAATTTACATATTCAGACAAAGATTTTGTTAAGTATAGGACATCATTTTGGCTATGTATAATGTTTTGAATGCCTTTATCTCTTTGGAAGGTTAGTAGAAGTTCTATAAATTACATACTTTACTCATTTAAGTAACTTTTAATAAGGAACTTGTGTCCGGAAACGCACAGTCTGTGCTTTGCAAACTAGAACTGTATGTTCAGTAATAAGAA
This sequence comes from Timema bartmani, assembly GCA_902151455.1. NCBI lineage: Eukaryota > Metazoa > Arthropoda > Insecta > Phasmatodea > Timematidae > Timema > Timema bartmani. Next base: position 33,134 of record CABFWB010005682.1, on the reverse strand, counting down.
TAAGTCTCATAATAATTTAATTGTTTACATTACATAAAAAATGTTTAACATTGCCAAAGAAGATGGCTACAATAGTTGCTCGAAATGACGTCCACTAACTGCGACACAAGTATTGCACCTGCGAAGCATGTTCTGGTACACTCTTTCAAAAATGTCAGGCCTCATTTGGATTTCTTGCCCTGCGGCAGGAATGCTTACTAGAAGATCTTCCTCAGTTTCGACAGGGGTTTCGTAGACCAAGCTTTTCATGCTCTCTTAGCAATGTCCATAAATATGGATGAATATCTGTGTTCGTGCACGGAAGATTGTAGAGTTTTAGAAAAATAATTGTAATAAAGTAAATGGCACTTGTGTAAATAACAAGACTAATCACCAGTGCAACGTTGAATGTGATTTCCATCAAGATATGTACAGAATATGAAGTTTTATGAAGCAATCAAAAATAGCAAAATTGGTACATATATTATTTTGGACCAAATCAATGGGTGAGATTGTACAAAACCGTTTATCTCAGAACATCCAAGTCATCAGCAATTAGATAATTAATTATTTATTTTTCTCTTTTGTTATTTTTAGAATTTATAAATCTCACATTAACTATTTTTCTTCACTAAAGTTTGTAATTTTATTGATTAGTGAATCTTTGATCCATGTAGGACACATATTTTTTTCTCTTTTATTAATATTTAGAAACTATGATATTTTATTATTTATTGTAATACTAGCCTTGTTTGTAAACGAGTACTCACAGGTAGGATTTTGGTGTATCTTGAAAAAACCAACGACATAATTACAAAAACAATAATCCATATTTACTTGCCATTTTTTTAAATTGTATTTGTTGTATCCAGGTTACAATTCACTAACTTTAAAGTGGTACATTTTATTATCCTGGTTCATTGTATCTATTTTATGTTAGGTACTGTACCTTGTTGGAATTGCGGCCCAACGTTGTTAAGCAGTTTGTTGGTTGTTATTGCTGTACTTGATTATGGTAAGTTCAGGTCCTACATTGTTGCCTTGCCAGGAATCCCAACACTTTCCCCAGTTGTCTCGAGACTAAAGTTTCTTCAAGCTTTCCGACATGTTTCAGCCCACCTTGTTGGTTGTCATTTATTTTACCCCAACAGACTAAAATTATATTTAATATATCATAAAAGGTTCACACACACACGTATGTATATATATATAGGGAAAGGGCGGGTAGTACCGGACACTTAAGCTAAAAGTAACATGTCATGTATAGGATCAGACTTATTTAAACAACATAATGTGGACTTAAACCTTATATATTGTGTCCTTAATTACATCACATAAATGAAAAATCAGAACATTATTAGTTTTAAAATTAACTAACAAAAAAAAAAGTTGAGTCATTTCCTTATCTTAACATTGATGGGTAACCCCGGACAAAATCTTATTTTTATTTTCAGTCTTCCAAACTTAAACTTAAACCGTCTTACAATGGTAACTGTGATAAAACACATAATTATTCTCAACACTGGCACACTCTTCGTGTGCCCAACCATTGCAGTCTACGTCCTGAATCTAATCTTCTTCAAATGTTTCTCCACACAAAATGCATTCTGTGGTTTCACTTTATTTACCATTTCTGTTTCAAACATGTAGAGTTTTTCCACCGACATTTTTACTTTCTCTCTATCTTACAGGTAGAGAAAGTATGGTGATCGTCAAAAAAATCGAACTCGAGATTTTGATGAATTTTGACGTTTCATGACTTCCTGAATCCGAAAAAGTGGTTTTTGAATTTCCGTCTGTCTGTCTGTCTGTCTGTCTGTCTGTCTGTCTGTCTGTCTGTCTGTCTGTCTGTCTGTCTGTCTGTCTGTCTGTCTGTCTGTCTGTCTGTCTGTCTGTCTGTCTGTCTGTCTGTCTGTCTGTCTGTCTGTCTGTCTGTCTGTCTGTCTGTCTGTCTGTCTGTCTGTCTGTCTGTCTGTCTGTCTGTCTGTCTGTCTGTCTGTCTGTCTGTCTGTCTGTCTGTCTGTCTGTCTGTCTGTCTGTCTGTCTGTCTGTCTGTCTGTCTGTCTGTCTGTCTGTCTGTCTGTCTGTCTGTCTGTCTGTCTGTCTGTCTGTCTGTCTGTCTGTCTGTCTGTCTGTCTGTCTGTCTGTCTGTCTGTCTGTCTGTCTGTCTGTCTGTCTGTCTGTCTGTCTGTCTGTCTGTCTGTCTGTCTGTCTGTCTGTCTGTCTGTCTGTCTGTCTGTCTGTCTGTCTGTCTGTCTGTCTGTCTGTCTGTACCTCCAACTAGAGCCTAAACTATTTTACCGATTGAGCTGAAACTTGATATCTAGGGTTTTCATAGGGTTGCCCCGAGGGGTTTTTGGAATTGGATATCTACCCCTAAAATTAAGGGTAGTTTACTGAAGGGAAAAAAGAGAAAAAGTCGATTTTCTCAAAATCGGCTCTAACGATTTTGATTAAATTTCATTTATGAACATTAATAAATATTCCAAACAAAATGGCTACTCTCAATATTTCGGCAAAATGGCTTTAAGGGCTCCGGTCTGATGCGTAAATTAACATTTTTTATAATAGCTCCGAAACTATTTGAGATATGAAATTACTTAGCATTACAAATATGTATATATATTTATAATACAAATATTTTATTCGAAACATATTTTTATAAAATCAATAATTTTCAATCTATACGCAATTATATATATATTTTTAGCTTTTTGGACATTAAAGCTTAAGTATTGCGATCGTAAAAAAAACTAACCTGAAATGTTGATGGATTTCGACGTCTCATGACCCCCCGAACCCTAAAAAATAGTCTTTGCAATGCCGTCTGTCTGTGTGTCTATTAAAACTTAAAATTAAGGGTAGTTTACTGAAGGGCAAAAAGAGAAAAAGTCGATTTTCTCAAAATCGGCTCTAACGATTTTGATTAAATTTCATTTATGAACATTAATAAATATTCCAAACAAAATGGCTACTCTCAATATTTCGGCAAAATGGCTTTAAGGGCTCCGGTCTGATGCGTAAATTAACATTTTTTATAATAGCTCCGAAACTATTTGAGATATGAAATTACTTAGCATTACAAATATGTATATATATTTATAATACAAATATTTTATTCGAAACATATTTTTATAAAATCAATAATTTTCAATCTATACGCAATTATATATATATTTTTAGCTTTTTGGACATTAAAGCTTAAGTATTGCGATCGTAAAAAAAACTAACCTGAAATGTTGATGGATGTCGACGTCTCATGACCCCCCGAACCCTAAAAAATAGTCTTTGCAATGCCGTCTGTCTGTGTGTCTATTAAAACTTAAAATTAAGGGTAGTTTACTGAAGGGCAAAAAGAGAAAAAGTCGATTTTCTCAAAATCGGCTCTAACGATTTTGATTAAATTTCATTTATAAACATTAATAAATATTCCAAACAAAATGGCTACCCTCAATATTTCGGCAAAATGGCTTTAAGGGCTCCGGTCTGATGCGTCAATTAACATTTTTTATAATAGCTCCGAAACTATTTGAGATATGAAATTACTTAGCATTACAAATATGTATATATATTTATAATACAGATATTTTATCCGAAACATATTTTTATAAAATCAATAACTTTCAATCTATACGCAATTATATGAATTTTTTTAACTTTTTGGACATTAAAGTTTAAGTATTGCGACCGTAAAAAAAAACTAACCTGAAATGTTGATGGATGTCGACGTCTCATGACCCCCCGAACCCTAAAAAATAGTCTTTGCAATGCCGTCTGTCTGTGTGTCTATAAAAACTTAAAATTAAGGGTAGTTTACTGAAGGGCGAAAAGAGAAAAATTTGGTTTTCTCAAAATCTGCTCAAACGATTTTGATTAAAATTCGTATCTAGGCGTTGATTAAGATTATAAATAAACTGGCTATTTTCATTTTCCTATGAAAATGATTTTTAGGGTACTTTACAGAAGCGTTAATTTCCGTATCTCCACAACTATTTGAGAAACTAAACAACTTATCATTGCAAAATTGTAGGACTATTAGAAATAAAAAACTTTTATTTGACATATATTTTTATAAAAGCAACAGTTTCTGAGATATTTGCAAATATATTAATACAATTTTGTGAGCTTTAGTTGTAAACATATACTACTTAAGTCTTAACGCAATAATTCTCCAATGCCATAGAGTAATTAAATATAAGTATCTAAAAAAGTATGTTATTTTTCCTTAAAGCTCTTAGGAGAAATGTTTGCATAGCAATGATCTATCTCCATTTTAGACTCAATAGTCAATATTTACATTTTTTATTGGTCAAAATGTATAAATGAATAATTAAATATCAATGCGATGACTTGAAGATCTGCAACACCTTATAAAATGTTAAAATTTTAACCAGAAATCGAAATTTTAATACGAAGTGTTGACCCTTGTGGAAGACATTAAACTGTTTGAAATGTTCTTAGGTGGACGAAGATGCGCCTCTTTTCTCATTGATTCTATATCATTGTATATTATTTTATGCGTGTTCTTATGTGGAGTGGTGATGATACAATGTACATTATTCCGTTCAGAAATCTTAAGAGTTTATAGAAAACGAAAGAAAGTCTGTGCGGTGCGCCGTACCATTTATTTTCTTTACTGGTACATTTAATTCTCTTATTAATTCTGTGAGGAATATTTAGTTCCTCCACCAACTCATATGCTAGTTTCAAGAATTATTTTCTTGTCAAAGGCATGAAGTGGTTTTATAGCTCTCTTACATGTTGTGCTAGTTGCAGTTTATATTCATGAGAAAAGGTGGTTTTGTAACGGCCAAGTTGTGGATTAATGTCAATTTTATAGCCTGCTTTGATCATTAAACATATGTCACGAAGTGTACTTTTTGGTAAGCTAGATTTCAAAGCAGCGTTTCTTAAGGATATTTTTTCCAGAAATCACACTATTAATAATTGCACTTGTCATGTTTTTTTCTGTCCATGATCCCTTTTGAGTTGTTATTCCCTTGAATTTTGGCAATTTCACCACGAGCCTATATAAACAACAACTAAATAACTGTCCGTAGCTACCCGCCAAGAAAGGTGTCCGGTGCTACCCTCCCGTCATTATAAAATGCAAAACCTATCCAGCACGTTTGTAATTTATTTTAATATATTTCGTTCTAAACATGCAATTATTGAGTACTATACAACATATTAGTGAAATAAACAATAAACAATATCTACCTAATTTAATGCACCAGAGATTCAAAAATTATAATTGTCCACTGGCACCAGTTTGAGAATTGAAAATATTGCTTTCACACGCTCACTCTTTGCTATATAGACCCCAACTGCTAGCGAAGGGTTCCGTGGTCAAAGAGGAATATGAGGGAGTGTGGTTAGTGGCGCTACACAGTGTAAGATCGCTAAACTAAACATTGTACGGGGTTACCAAATGTCCGGAGATACCGGCCCTTCTCATATATATAAAGCTATCTGGATACGAATAATTATTTATAAAATACGAACATATTTTATCGCGGTCAACGTTGGTAATATTTTACCATATTAAATAAAAATTATTTTGTAGGTATTGATAATAGCTATCAAAAGTGACAGTTGCAGGTTACACGGCTTAGTTTTAAAATATATATAAAAAATTGCTTTAATATAATATTTAACCATCAAAATATTCCCTACTATCTAAATCAGACTTTACATACTGTCCAAACTGAGATATAAATGTTACTTGAAACACATTGAGTTCAAGATAATTTAAAAATACGATTATATATTACTAACAGTGAAGCTAAAAGTAAATAGATTTAATTATATGTATACCTATTTTTTTTATTGAATGAAACATCTTCAACGTTAATCATTGAGTCATCGCTCTTTATCGAACTTTACATTAATCTTGCCAAGCAAAATATCTTCAGAACATGTTCATCTAATCACATCAATCATTCTGTATTGACGACAGTGTAACAATTAATGAGATCTACTGTCCGTTTTATCATTTTGTTTTTTCGAAAATTCTGTTTTGTTGATTATTATAAATTGGCTTGTATAGTCCAATCTTCATAGAGGAGGGCCTTATCTAACAACTGTAAAAGTTACTTAGATTCACTTTCACTTATTCATACGCCAAGTCATGTGATTTTCAGCTGTCACTCTTGACATACAGTATATTACCAATACCTATTAAATTTCATTTTTCATAATATTTCCTATTGATGAGTCATATCGTTTGTATTTCTAACAGGATATGACGTTGAGGGCGAAATATATGCATTTGATAAGTTCTTCAGTTAGGTTTTTCTTTTATTTAAACGCCTACTGTATAAATCCTGAAGGTTCATGTAAAAAAAAAAATTATACCAGATTTCTTTATTGAAATCCCTTGTGCTTTCCTGGAAAATTCCCAGTTTTTCAGATGCGTGGCAAACCTGTTTAAATATCAATTATCCTTCACTTGTTTAAATATGTATGGAAAAATTGCAGTGGCCGCCATAGACTGAACTGCCAATTACAGGGAGATCGGGGTTCGAATCCTGATTGAAGGTTCCTATAGCGTTTTACCCCTCTCTTTCCACGCAAATGCCTTCACACTTACTAAAAATTCAACCTTCCTCATATAAATACTTTGGTGTAATGTGTAACATATGTGTATAGCCCGAATGGGTTGTTGGATGCGATGATAAAATAATTATTTTATAACACGACAGTCTACCATGAATTTTTATTAGCTTTTGGTTAAATTAGTCAAATTTGTCAAATTAGACCCAATCATATTTACTAAATGAGTAGTCCTTGATCTTATCCTTTGATAGCTTTTAATTTACTGAAAACTTAGCGAAGTTTTTTTTAAATAATGTATTTAATAATCTTATTATATTTGACGACGGTGATTCGGTGAAAACACTTTATCTCCACGATAAAACTGACTCCTGGTACAATTTAATAATGTAATTGAATTTAAAAATATAATAACTACAGTTTTTGAATTAAATTTGCTTGTTGTTGGAAAAGGAAGGACAATTTTTTGCTACGATATTTTGAAGTGTGTGACAATAATTATTTTTACAGCAATCTTAATGGTTGAGTCCAAAACAATATTAAAGATAGTTTTCAAAGTTTATTTTGTAAAGTTAGATGCTTTAAGATTAAAATTGAAATGTTTTGAGATGGATACAAATATTTAACGTAACACTAATACTATTTTTTAAGCTTGTATTCATTTTTTGTATTCAGAATAATTTCTAAGTGAATTGACATATAAAAAATGTATGTATCTATTAAACCTTTACTCTAAAATGTATATATAATTCCAAGGTGGTAAGCCTCGTTATGTGGTCTGGTAAATTTTTCTTCTACTCGGGGGAAATCATGTACAGCCTATTTTTAAGAGAAAGGGACCTTTATAAAATAAAAAAATGTTTGTGACTGAAATTTATAACAGTTTTCATTTTATAGGTATTAATAATATCTCTCAAAAGTGGCAGCTGCAGATATCATGACCTAATGTATGTGAAGGTGTATCTTAATACAGTTCTATTTGTAAATTGGACCGCACCCAGGAATTTTTATTACAGTACAATTAATATTTTAGATACAGTGGCAAACAAGAATGCAGCAAACAAATTTATATTATGATATTCCCGTTTTTATCTTTGTTACATTATTCATCTAAACTGTTCCATTATAAATTCACATCATCTACTATCAATCATTTATAGAAGAGCGATAATGTAAAATTGAAAAAAAAATCACCCCACCATTAAAAAGAGACGCTACACAAAAGTGTAATTTATGAAGTAATGTGCTTTCCATAAAATAGTTTTATTCATTACAGTGCTTTAATTAATATTGTTTTTCCTATTCATGAGAAGAGTGAAAGTCTCTAATGCAATACTACAGTTAGTTACACAAACATTATATTTTCACCGGGACTATTTCCCTACTAATATTACTTCATACACCAAAAGTTTCATAAAATACCATTAAAGTGTGTATTCAAAAAATTACGTTTCATATTTTAAATTGACTTAGTATTAATTTCACTTTATTATTTTGTAAGTAACGACATCAAGCTATTTATTAATACTATTTTATTTTCGTTCTATGTCATTAGTTTTTCTAAAATGTTTTTAATTTGAATAATATCTTTGGGTCAAACTTTTTTCTTTGTTCACAGTCAGGCCCAATGTACACGCGAAAACATTCATTAGTCTCATTGGTCATATTTAGATATACCTACCCATCCATCCTCTCTGTACAGAATCAGAGGCAATATTGGTTCTTTCTCTTTGTACAGAATCAGGCGCACCATTTGTTCTTCCTCTCTGTACAGAATCAAGCGCAATATTGGTTCTTCCTCTCTGTACAGAATCAGAGGTACCATTTGTTCTTCTTCTCTGTACAGAATCAAACGCGATATTGGTTCTTCTTCTCTGTACAGAATCATGCACACCATTTGTTCTTCCTCTCTGTACAAAATCAAGCGCAATATTGGTTCTTCCTCTCTGTACAGAATCAAACGCGATATTGGTTCTTTCTCTTTGTACAGAATCAGGCGCACCATTTGTTCTTCCTCTCTATGTATAATCAGGCATACCACCCGTATGGCCAGACTGCCTTTCTCGTAGGTTGGACCTATCAAATCTCTCATATGAGCAAATATGTTAAATGTGGGTGTAAAGTACATTAAACTTATATCATGTGGTGGATGCGAATCATTACAAATAGTAACAAATTTTTTTAAAGAATATTCATTTAAAAAATATAAACTACGAATTTAAATAGTTTTAAAATAGGCCTCTACCTGATATGAACAAAAGTGACTTAGTCATTTTTATCTAGAAATAAAAAAAGTTATATTTAGTATCAGCATTAAAACTTTAGTTTTAATTACTTGAGTATATTCATCGTCATAATCAGTTAATGTCAGTAGCATGTAAAGTACATTACGCAATGGCACGACATACATTGACATTCAGTGTGTTAATTCACTCATTCAAATATCGTTCATCAAATAGACGTGTAATAGCCACACCAACCGTTTGGGAAATGTTCGCAAAGTATCAGACGAGGCCTCGTTCAATAAATTAAATAGTTTTCAAGGCTCCATAGTGTCCTGTATTACCACACTTTTTAATACCGGGGGCTTAGCCCTTTTCCTGCGACTAAACATGGAGTTCACAATCCCCCCCTTTCTCAATTACTCACTGCATAATTTAAGGTGTGGTCTTCTACCATGCTAAAAAAAGAAAATTAAATTTGCTGACTAAGATTTAAAGTCACTTTATTTATCTTCTTTATTTTTCAGGGGGTGTGCGGGAAAAGGGTGGGGGCTACTTTAGAATAAAACACACCTTCCGTATTTATTATAGTGAGTCACGTTCAGCGAGAATGTTCCCTAACAATAGTCTAACTTTTTTTTAACTAGGAAAATATATTTCTCTTGAGATTCCTTTGCAAGTTATCTGACTTTTTATTTACTGACCAAACATATCAAGGTTTCATTTTAACTTGACCATTTGGTATTTAGTCTGTCTGCTTGTCCGTATCTTTGTTCCGCGATACCTGTAAAATGTGTTGACTAAATGGCTACCTGTTTACATATAGCGGCCACTATAAATGTTTTTCGTTGAATAGCTCATCTTGAGTCGTTTAAATTTAGAATTCTAAACATTTGCTCAGGTAGCTAGGACGTGTTTTTATACATTTTGACATCGATTGCGAAACTGACGTCTAAACCACGTGAACAACAGTTATTCTATATAAATAAAATGCGCTATTGAGTAGAGTATTAATTTGTTATCTGTCTAACTTGATCTCCAAGACAAATTAAAACTTTAAATCCAAGAAAAAATAAATCGTACGGCGCACCGCACAGACTTTCTCTCTCTTTCTATAAACTCGTAAGATTTATGAACGGAATAATGTACATTGTATCATCACCACTCCACATAAGAGCACGCATAAAATAATATACAATGATATA
>CABFWB010005682.1:0-21488 GCA_902151455.1 Timema bartmani | reverse complement strand
ACAGACGGAAATTCAAAAACCACTTTTTCGGATTCAGGGAGTCATGAAACGTCAAAATTCATCAAAATCTCGATTTCGATTTTTTTGACGATCACCATACTTTCTCTACCTGTAAGATAGAGAGAAAGTAATTATAGGAAATATTGAACTCCAAAGAGAAAACTTAATACTGTAGTAACGATAAGAACATGGAAGGAGCGAGGTCTACTCTTCACAGATCTACCAGTAAGACTGTAGTAAAGATAATAACATGGAAAGAGCGAGGTCTACTATTCACATAACTACTTGTAAGATTGTAGTAACAATAATAACATGGAAGGAGCGAGGTCTACTCATCACAGATCTACCAGTAAGACTGTAGTAAAGATAATAACATGGAAGGAGCGAGGTCTACTCTTCACAGAACTATTAGCATTCTACTATTGACAGTTGATCTCAATTTTGACTCCTCTAAGCTAAATATATAGCTTTCGTCGATGTTGGTTGTTCATACATTTTTTTAGTCAAATATTTATCCAAGGCACGGGGTATCATATATTGCATTAAGTATTATCAATACCAGTGGGAAAATGGTCAAATACGTCAGTCTAGTATTGTTTGCTGGTGATTGGGGGATCAGGATTCGGATGTCAGCAAGGTGTATAGATGTATTTTTTTCTTAAATGGTTTCAAACTCTCCTGTGACACAAATGCAGGAACATCTCTAAATTCTATCTTCGCAATTAGTGTAAATATGCGGATAACCCAGAAGGATAATAAGACGCGGGACAAGGAATAAAATCACAATTTTGGATTCAGGATCTAATATAAAATCTATAACCTCAGTTGTGGTTAAGAACGTTGAGAAATTGTTACAAATCATTCTTGGGCCAAAATAACAATATTCATGAAGTGAATACCTAATTAAATTGTTCAGTTTTCAAGTTGAAGATGTTCGAACACATACCTAACATCCGGAATTATTTAAACATTAAATAAACTGTTTTATTGTTATATTAAGGTAAGTTGGGGAGCGAGGGAGTAGCAATGTGAGGGAAGCCATGCATTTTTTTTAAATTTCTAAAACAGTTTTTTCCTGAACAAAATGAATAAAGTATTACTTCAGTATAAACGTTTTGTTTAACGTAATCTCAATATTCATTATGGCTGTCGCGGGATTCGAACATGACTTTTTCTCTTCATTTAAATGTTTCTGTTCAAATTACATTTTACTCATTTGTCATCATAAATATAAGAATTGTTTAGATAACTATGTATATAAAATTAAATTAAATATATTTACCAAAGCAATATTTTATTTATTTTAACCAAAAACGTGTTTTTATAACTGACAAAACACAGAAAAAAACTAGCATTCTCATAAACTCAATCTTAAGATAACAATAAAACGTTCACAAATATGCGAAGGAATATTTATCAAAGATTAAACAAATAATTTAAGACTACTAAAAATTCTCAAACCAATCAGATCTATTCAAAATAGAACAAGCTGTTAAACATAAAACTCCTATTATAAAAACACATTGTACTCTTTTTAGTTTTAGCGACCCCTCAACCGAGTACTGTAATAAAGTACTTAATTAAAACAAGGAATCCTAAGACTGAAAGTGATGTTGGGGTGTTTTTTTTTGCGGTACTGGAAGTGAATAAATTACGTTTGCGGTCTGTAGACTGGAAATTGCGTGCAATCTCTCGCGGCTTTGCCTTCTTGCTTCTGTTGTTATAGTTTTAGGTTACGTCTGAGTAAGTTTGAGCGAAATCTCACTGAGGGGGATACTATATTTTTATGCGATCTGGGGTAACTTTATCTAAAATAAAAACTTCTTTATTTTGAATTACAAATATTCACATGTTTAGCTAGCTGTCTAAAACTAATATGATTATTTGTTGTTGGTTTTTAAGAAATGTAGAAAATTTAAAAATTATATTTTCCAAGATAATAAAATAGTGTTCTAATTTTTTTTCTTGTTCTTACAGTCCAATTTTCAAAGAAAGGGCCCTTTATAAAATAAAAACATATATTTTATTAGGTCAAAATTGATAGTATTTTACTTTCTATTTAGTGTTAAATTATAGGTATTGATACCTAACAAAATCACATAACTTAACTTATGAATACGCGAAAGAAGATGTAACTTTTCTTGCTGTCAGGGAAAGAAAGAAAATTAAACCGTACATTTACTATTATTATTATGATTTTTTTAATTGAAGATAATAAACAAGTGTATTCCGTTTAGCCTTAATAATTAATAGTAACAGGCTTACTTGACTGATTACACTATGACGCTATACTATGAGCGAACCAGTTGGTTCAGCCTTTCATGATTCATGGGCTAATCTGTATAATGCAGCGGAGAACGTGGGCCTTAAACGAAATAAAAAAGAGTAATGATAATGGTAATGAACACATTTAATCTTTAAATATTTAATTATAACCACTATGCGAGTACATTATTATAGCTATAGTTAGTGAGATTGCATAGTCTATTTTTGTGCCACAAAGTTATTCGATGATACAAATCAGGTCTATGCCCTTTTCTTTTAGCTATTAAGAAAAATTCCGTTATGATTGGTGAGCCAGAATAAAACCAGTCTTAGGTTGCGGGTTGGACCTCAATGAGCTAAGCCACAGTGGACTTAAGCAAGGTTAAACTTTTACCATTCAGGCTAAATAAAGAGTAGATTCAAGTTTGGTCCTAATTTTAACTATGCTTGAAACGTAATAAATTCCCAATTAGTGAGTATGCCTGTTTGCACATGGTCTAGAAATTAACTCACGAATGCTAAAAATGTGTAATATTTTTAGTTATTTTATATCCCAAGTTTAAAAGTACTAAGGGAATGATAACATTGAGTTTTCTAATTGTGATACATAAAAGTTGTGCAGCACACTTGATCGAAGCCAAAGAAAAATTGGTTTCAATACATTTTTAACGAGTACCAACTTATTTTTCTTTTGATACCTTAGTTACAACTTTCATCCTTTCTCTCTAACGGATCTTACACTTTACAAGATTCCCTGGTTATTAAATTGCCTTATCTACGGTTCGGAATGAGAAGAATACTTAGACAACGAAACTTTCGAGTTCAGTATGAGAGGTGAGAACGGAGTAAAATGGAGAAAAGTGTTTTACCGTCGAAGTACTTGTTTTTCCCTTTTGTCTCTTTCATGGATTATTTCTGCTAGAAGGAAAATTCAATAGTTAGATGCTTTTTGGTCGTCTTTCGAAATGCACCTCTAACTTTAAGCTGTACTTTGAGATGGGGAGTTCGGGTGTGGGGGAGGAGGAGGTCTCACTCAGCTGCGCTCTTTTGTTTTTACAATATTCGTAAGATCAATAGGAAAATAGCCCAAAACACTGAACTACAGTTTTACAGTTCTATTTTTCTATTTCTATTGATTTTTATAATAACGCCAATACTCTAATCTTTTAGACATTAAAGTTAAAACCTATACTCAAAATAAGATCAGTATTATATTAAATATATAATATACATATAAACATAAAGTAGAGTTTAGATATTTAAAGTTGAATGGGCTTGAGTCCATCTAGAGTATAGAACTATCGGAAACTCGAATTACATGAAATAGCCAAGGAAAATGTAAATACATGTTTTTAGGTGTAAAAAGATGAAACATCTAATAATTGTTTTATGTTTTCACCTTCTCGAAGATCTTCGGGTTGAAAAAATATTGTAATCGTAAAAAAAAACAAAAAAAACGACAGAATTCATGATTTTGGTGAATATTGACTTTTAAAGACCTACTGAAACAAAAAAAAGTGTTTTTTTGTGAAGCCGTCCGTCTGTGTGTCTGTATCTCGGCCTAAGAGTTGAAACCCCTTTACCGATTGGGCTAAAACTTGGTATTTAGGTTTTAATTAAGGTTTTCCCGATGGTATTTTGGAATTATATATCTTTCCCTAAAATTAAGGGTAGTTTACTGACGGGCAAAATATGAAAACAATTATTTTCTCAAAATCCACTTTATTTTAATTAAAAGTCGTATCTGGCTACTGTTGTTTCACATTACAAAAATGGCGATTCTCTTTTTCTCATATATATGACTTTGAGGTTATTACATTCGCACAAATTTTCAATTTTGATCATATTTCCACAACTATTTGTGATATGAAATATCTTATAATTGTAAAGATGAAGTAGGTCACTACTAAATATAAAAAAACCTTTATTTGAAATATATTTTTATAAGACCAATAGTTTCTGAGATAGTGGAAAATACACTTTTTTAATTTGAGGCCTCGGAAATTAGGAGTTGATTGTTATGATCTTTGATGAACAGAGATGTTACTTATCACTCAATATGATTATGTAAAATAGTGTATTATTTCATTCAGGCACTTTGGTGGAATGAAATGCTCTTTTGTTTATCATGTTTTTGTAACAAAGTTTACTATTCAGCCTTACAAATCTTAGCTGTTTTAAGTAAGCATTTTCATTTTTATATAAAGGAAAGAAAAAGTATGTGCGGTGAACCGTACTATTTATTACTTTCTCGCTATCTTACAGGTTGAGAAAGTAAGTATTGTGATTGTCAAAAAAATCTAACTCGAGATTTTGATGAATCTCGACGTTTCATGAACCCCTGAATCCTAAAAAGTGGTTTTTGATTTCCGTCTGTCTATCTGTCTATCTGTACCTCCAGCTAGAGTCTAAACTATTTTACCGAGCTGGCTGAAACTTGGTAACTAAGGTTTTCATAGGGTTGCCCTGAGGAGTTTTTGGAATTGGATATCTAACCCTAAAATTAAGGGTAGTTTACTGAAGGGCAAAAGGAGAAAAAGTCAATTTTCTCAAAATCAGCTCAAACTGTTTTGATCAAATTTTATTTCTAAACAATTATACATATTATAAACAAAATAGCTACTCTCAATATTTTGGCAAAATGACTTTAAGGGCTCCGGTCTGATGCGTAAATTATAATTTTTTGTCATATCTCCAAAACTATCTGAGATATGAAATTACTAATCATTACAAATATGTAGATCTATTTATATTACAAATATTTTACAAGAAGCATATTTTTATAGAACCAATAACTTTCAAACTATACGCAAATATTTGTATTTTTTAACTTTTCGAACAAAGAAGGTAAATTATTCCGACCGTAAAAAAAATATAACCTGAAATGTTAATGGATGTCGACGTCTCATGACCCCCCGAAACCTAAAAAGTGATCTTTGCAATGCTATCTGTCTGTGTGTCTGTTTAAACTTAAAATTAAGGTAGTTTTATAAAGGGCGAAAAGAGAAAAATTCGATTTTCTCAAAATCGGCTCTAACGCTTTTGATTAAAATTCGTATCTAGGCGTTGATTAAGATTATAAATAAACTGGCTATTTTCATTTTCCCATGAAAATGACTTTTAGGGTACTTTACAGAAGTGGAAATTTCCGTATCTCTGCAACTATTTGTGATACTAAATAACTTGTCATTGCATAATTGTAGTACTATTAAAAATAAAAAACTTTTATTTGAAACATATTTTTATAAAACCAACAGTTTCTGAAATATTGGCAATTATATTAATACAATTTTGTGAGCTTTATTTGTAAAGAAATACTATTTAAGTTTTAATGTAATAATTATCCAATGCCATAGAGTAATTAAATATAAATAAGTCTCTCAAAAAGTTTATGTTATTTTTCCTTAAACCTTTTAGGAGAAATGTTTGTACAAGAATGATCTATCTCCATTTTAGACTCAATAGTCAATATTTACGTTTTTTATTGGTCAGAATTACTATAAGAGGAATTTAATAGCAATGCGATGGCGTGAGGATGTGCAACACCTAATAAAATTTCGAAAATTTTAACCGGAAGTTGAAATTTTAATGCGAAGTGTTGACCCTTTTGGACCCGATATTGATATTTTATCGGTCCAAACATACAAATGAGGACATTAATTATTTAAAAATAAAATTATAAAATTTAAAACTGGGACTCAAAAAGTGTTTTACATAAATATGTGCAATTATGAATATGTCAGAGGTGTTCTGGAATTAAATGACAACTTTTTCTCTTCATTTAAAAAGTTTGTCATCTAATGCCGCTATGCTCATTACAGATAATCGACAATTACTGTGTGAGAAATTAACCTCTATGTTTGTACTAGAGCCATATTTGATTTATTTTGGCCCAACAAATGTTTTGCTATAAAAACCGCCAAAACACTGACCTTTTCTCGCGTCCCCTACACTCACACCTTAAATGCTCAGTTTGTTTTTAGCAAAATTCTTGTATGGAGGGAACTTAGTGTCCGCCTTGTAAACACGAATATTATATCAGAGCACATTACTTAAAGAATATCTTATATACCGTAGTTGTGTCTTCATGGAGTGGATACCATTATCTAATAAACTTGATAAGCTGTTGTTTGACGATGACTGAATGAGTTAAGGTAATGTTTTATATTTTCTCCATGGATCATGATGTCGCACGATGTTTCATTCTGGTATTGTTAAAGAGGAGAATTTTGAAGGCGGTGCACAGTAAACATGGTCAGAGAAGACACAATGCGGAGACTTTGTGAATAATTAAAAGAACGGTAGGAGACATCGTCTTTCCTTCTGCGTAGCTAACCCGTAATATTATATACCTGCGGGCTATTCAAGGGCACAAATGAAACTCAAGTTAATAACAAACTAGGTGCGGACCGAGTCTTGGAAATTATTTTTATTTATTTAAAACCACGCCTTACTACCCGTTCGGGTTATACGCTTAGGTACTAGTAATTACACTAATAGGTTAGGATTTAGGAATTGGGAAGGTTGAATATATATGAAGTGAGCCCGCATTTTCGTGGAGGGAGATTGGAAAACTATTTAGGAAAAACCATCCCCAATTACACCCGAGAGAGATTCGATCCTTGATCTCCCCATCCTCGACAGTCTAGTTCAGCATGAAACTAGTGCGCTAGCTAACTATGCCACCGAGGTGGGTTTGGAAATTATAACAAGAGAATTGTTACAAAGTAAGGTCCGCCATCTTAGCTCAGTGGGTAGTAAGTCCATCTAGTGAGCTAAGGGTCCTTAGGTTCAATTCACGGCATCCCCGAAAAAATTGATCGTTGGTAAAAATTGAGGTTCCCCCTTTCGCTGCGATGAATTAACGGCTGGAGGGTGTTGTGTCTATTATAGATTTAGGTTAGTTTATAAGTCGCGTGATGATATTATAAGCAGTCGGTTTAGAAAGTGGACATTAAATACATTAAAATAACAACACACATTGAACTGGAAAGAAAATTAACTTTTATTTTTGGGTGGTGGGGGTGGTAAATTTTTAATAAATTAAATGATTCAGAACTATATTTGGGTAACTTTACAAATGTATCATTGGCGGCTCTTAGGTTGTTATCAGGGGAATCAAGGCTTGACAGGATTGTTCTAGTAAACAATCCCCTTCCCCCTGATATATATTGAACAAAACCACACACATACTAATTAATGGACACATGTATTTTATATATTTATTTATTGGCTTTAAAGGGAAAGTTTTATATTGAATGTGAGGAAACAATAATTAGTACAGTCTCGTACAAGCCTTACTTGCCTTGGTAAACAGCTCACATATAGTCTGTAGGTTATACTCTATATAATTTTTTTCCAAACTCTCACCAATCTTATACTCCTTTTGGCACAACTTACAATCTTGTAAAGTAAAGACGGTTGTTTTACAATTCATTACATCTTTATCAGCTTTGACGATCGAATGGTCTAAGACTTCCTTCTCGCAATAGACTGCCTATTATGAGGATATTGAGGTTCGAATCCCAGTTGTAAGGGTGGTTTTCTGAAATAGTTTTCCACTCTCCCTCTACGTAAATTTGGGTACACTTCCTCTTAATTCAACCTTCTTCCTCCCTAACACATCAGTGTTGTTAGTATGTATGTGTATAACCCTGCCTAAGATCATTCAACCACCGAAGAGGGTAATACAACTTTCAACACATTGTAAATCAAAGTGAGAAACAAATTGACTCCCTTGAGACATCTTTAAAACACACACGCACACACACGGTACACACGTAAAACAGGATATTACACATCTGCTTGCCTCCAGCTCGCAGCTATCACACTTTTTATTCCTTCACTCTTTGTCTTTCATAACGAACCGCGATATTTCACAGCCGCACCGTTTTGTATCTCGGCTTCGTCCCGGCGATAAAAACAGGATGGAGTAGCTAACATCCCCGTGCGATAGTTATCCCCGTGATTATGAAGGGACGGGCAATGGCGTGTCATCAACAATGCGGTCATTAGCGTGCTCCGCATCACTTTAAACACGAAATTGCGGTGCATTATTGAAGGAGAGGGAAGATAGCGATCGTACCGAAAGGGTAAGTCATGAGGGGGTATTCAAGAGTTAAAGGTTAATTAACATTTTGTTTGTAGTATAATATTGTAGTATTAAGTTTTTACAGGTGTCGGTTGATAGATAAACTTGTTATGTAAATGCTAGATTGTTCTTAGCATTTTATACTTGATCATAAGAGATAGTATTAGAATCATTAAAGTTTTCTTTCCCTAGATTATTGACGATAAATTTGATTTTTAATTTTCATTTATCTGAGGTATGCGTTTTCTGAACCGACTTATTATGTGTCAGCACACGAGAATTTCTATGAGTGAGAGCAAAATAACATACCAATTTTTCCGGGAAAGTATTATTACATACCTTCCAGAGTTCTTTTAAATGCGACAATCGATATGGGACCGACGGCTTTACTTCTCCTCCGAAGTAAATTCTGCTAGGGATTTTTATCGCTCGTGAACCCGGGTCAGGAGGCGAGCATTTTACCCCAAGACCATCGGGGTCAACTATTTCCTGGATTACATATGCACTCAGATTTAAAAAAAAATTGTTTTACAATATCAGGCCTATGTCTGTATCCGGAATACAGCCGAAATTATGGGACGGATTTCGTTCAAATTTTATATTTATTTGTAATATTTACTATACCTTGAGGCTAAATTCATGATTTTAACTCTCAATATAAAATTAAGGGTCGTTTATTGTTGACTGATTTTTTGAAAATTTGAATTATTTAAAAAAAATTGCATTTTCAATTTTGGTTAAAATGGATACCGAGTTTTATGTGATAAATTACGATGCTTTCTTGTTTTTTCTGATGCTGATGAATGTGTTTTGAAAATTTGAAGTTAGATCAAAATGACACCAAAAATTTTGCTCAAAACTGGTGTATCTGTGAATTTTTCTAGATACTAAGTAATAACATATCAATTGTTCCTAGAATAAAACTTATTTATTATTAGTTTTCTATTGACCGATTTTGGAAAGTTTGAAATTAATTTTATTTTATTAAATCTTATTTGACGAGTGTTTTATATAACTAACAAAATTATATTTTTGTTTTTCAAGGAAAACTTTTGTTAAGGGTAATTTACTGATATATTTTTTGAAAAAAATATTGCTTTGAACTATGATAGATTATAAGCGAAAGTGTATGGGATCGTATCAAACAATTCAGTCGCTTTTTTTAATAACATTTATTGCTTCAAATTCAAGGATTAAAATTTATTTTAAATTAATCGCAGACCTTATCATTTTTATCTTAAACGTAATATTTTGTTTCAACAATTGACTTTGGAAATAAAACTTTTGGCAAGAGACATGACTTCAATGAAATGCAATGACTATTTCATATTTATTGTTTTAGAATTCACCTACCAGCCTCATTGAGGAAATAGACTATATATATTTTAAAAGGATTTCAAATTGATGAATTAAATATTTGTTTGTTAAGTAAGTCCACTTAAATCTGACTCTAAATGTACTTAAATTATTTTATTTGGCTATATATCCAAACAAAATAAGAATAATTCTTTCATTCTCAATAATACTGACATTGATGAGACTATAATTATAATGGAATGTAATTTTAACTTTATTCTTTAATAGACGTCTATTAAGCAGGGCTATCTGAAGCTTAAATTTGACCGAAATCACATATTTTCTTCAATTCACCTTCATTGTGGTGTAAATTTATTTCTTAGGTTCATTATTGACTATAATATATTGTAGTTTGTATTGTTATCATTCAAAGAGTAACCACCTATTTATCCATGCTTCACCTGCAAGCAGTTCACAGATAGGCCTATCTTGGAGACTAGTATTGTTGTGCACAAGTTAAGTAAATTGTTGACTAAGTCTAATTAAGGTATTATTTTTTCCCAATATGACCCAGAAATCTTGAGAGAGTCTTGTGTTCGATTCTATGTTTTATTAATATTTTTTAAAGTTTTACCCCGAGATAATTATTTTGTTGTTAAATGTAGATGTTGGTTTTGAACCCAAAGTATTGCATTCATGTTAAAACAGAGCTATCCCATTTTTCTTTTAGTCATCTATTTTATTTACTACTTTCCTGACCTTAGGACCCGTGGGAATATTGAGGTGGACGAGTTTTCTCTCCAGATCCTGTTAGGGAATATAAGATAAGACAAAAGACTTGAACTTAAGGTAATGTTTGTAAAATATTAGGTTAGAAAACAAATTTTAATGATATTAATAAGACATCTACAGAATAATAGGTTATAAAGAATGAACAGTGAAGTACATACAATTACAATTTATAAATATAGTTTGAAATGTTTTAAGTAAATTAATTAAATAAATATAAGTTTATATGAAAATTATAAGTTATTATAAGCTCCTGAAATGTGAAATGACAAAAATGAATATAAATTTTTGTTAAAATTTTATCACCCGTCTTACTACCCGTTCGGGTTATTCGTTTGTGTACTAATTACTTTAACGGTCTTAGGAATTAGGAAGGTTAAATTTGGAGAAAGTGTACAAGCATTTGCGTGGAGAAAGAATGACAAATAATTTTGGAAAAACCACACTCAGTACACCCGACCGAGATTCGAACCTCGACCTCTCCGCAATAGTTGACAAATAATTTTGGAAAAACCACACTCAGTACACCCGACCGTGATTCGAACCTCGACCTCTCCGCAATAGGAAGTCTAGTCTACTCCAAGAATAGCGCGTTAAACCATGCAACGACCAAAGCCGGTCAACATTATCTATAAATTAATAGATTAAATATGCGAGAAAATTATTAGTGGTATAATATAATATATTATCATTAAGTTGGCATTTAATGTACAAAAGTGATAATAGAACTAATTAAACTTTTTTAAATTACATGAAAAAATTAAAAGTTTGGATAATGAAAGAATTTATACAAAAATTGGTGAATGTAAGTATTATGTTATTAGTTCAAATAGGTGAGGCCTAGAATCGACAAAATCAACAAAAATGTTTGATAATAAAATATGTATTAATATTTTTAAAATACAAGTAATATATGGTACAAAAAACTTTGAAGACGTATACAAAAATTATTTATATTAATTGAGTTAAAATAGTTCCAACATGGAAATACGTACTATGTTGTGAATGAGGTATAATTTATAAGTAGTATTTGATTATAAGGTAATGAATGAATTTTGAGTCTCGTTTTTAAAAATATTCTCTTGCTCCTTATGATACAGTGGCTAACTCAAATTTATAGGATGCATTTTTTTCTCCATAGGCTTATATAATATACATTTGGTGGCTAGTATTGAATTTCTTAAATTTTTCCTGTCAATATAGTTATACTAAATACAGCTTTTTAAAAATATACATTGTACAATTTTCTATACCACTACTAACGCTACTTTTACTCCTTTGGGACCTTTGACAGTAAATATTCAAGGAGAAAAAACCCAACAAACATTCATCATGGTAATAGATTACAATGTATTGAATTATCAAAATTAAATTACGATACGAACATAACAAAATAAACATAAACCTTACACAGTGTACTTGAATACTGGTGGCAGATCTTCTGATGCTTTTGCAGCAACTATGAGTCACTGGAAAAGTAGTAGAGGATCAACCTGCACTTCTTCACCCCCACTCTGTTGTAATGATTGTATACTCATGGTAATTACCCTAGCCTTTTTCTTGAATGTGTACTCAGCAGTGGTTTGTCTATCCATGCTAGGCAAGATTTTCTGGTCCAATGATCTTTGCTTTGCCAACATTTACAGTAGTGTGTGAATGGATCCCAGTCGAGACATTGCGTAAGCTTGGATTAGGGAAGAATTGATTCCTTATTTTGAGATAGTCAATAACTGTGTGTTTGTGTGTGTATACTTCAAATCACCTGCTTATAGTGAATATGTCATGTCCTTGTTATGCTCCCCAGTGTTTTAGTTGACTCCAGTTAGTTCTTGCATGGCATTGTTGAATCCAGCGC
Organism: Timema bartmani; assembly: GCA_902151455.1. Classification (NCBI taxonomy): domain Eukaryota; kingdom Metazoa; phylum Arthropoda; class Insecta; order Phasmatodea; family Timematidae; genus Timema; species Timema bartmani. Next base: position 9,192 of record CABFWB010005682.1, on the reverse strand, counting down.
AAGATGGCATGGCGAGGAGTCATGTTATACGCTGCTACTCTGTCATCCTACGCCCTCCTATGAGGCCCACCAGTGCTCTTCATGCATCTCATCAGAACTTGCTCGATTATTAGATCTACGGACAGGCCAGCCCATAAATGATCACTTCTTCTGACCACATGGAATCCATTTTCAAATCTCTGGTAGACATGTGGTTGTTCTACCTGGAGCTTCAGCATCCACTGCTTATAAACCCAAACAGTTTTTGTATATAGATTATGTTCAGATGTTGCCATGAAAGGAATTATTTCTAATATTGATTCAAGGTGAAGTTGCAAGTTTCCCATACGTTCGGATCTAAGAAATTCGCCAAGTATGTCCATCATAGCCATGTACTGTATCCATGGGGCAGCAGTCCTACTAGAGGATTTCAAGGATTTTTTTTCTTCTCAAGAGTTCCTTTATTCTGAGAACCACATCAGTATGACAAGCTTCCTCTGCAGAAACTGATCCATCCATAACATGTGCATAGAATAAAGCAACTTCATCGAGATCACGGCTCCCTCTACCATATATTGCTAGAATATTCGGGGGAAAATGCCATTACTACTTTTCAATACTTTCCACCATTTGGATTACTTAGGACTTTTGATATGACTTACAGAACATATTTACGAGAATAAATCAGTTGAAAAAGTTTCTGTTGCAATTTGTGTGAGGTTATATTCACAAAATGCCTGCACTATAATGGCTCGTCAATCGTCAACACTGTGAGCATGAGTATACCATGTCAATGATCTTTTCAGTTGACCTTGTAATGAAGAGCTTGTGAAAGGTAAGTCTTGTATGTTTGCAGGTAGATGTTCCAGTTCCCCTCTCTGTCCACTCTTATGAGGTTCTTCAAAATACTTATCAAATGCAAGAATCACTACAGATAGTTGCACTGCTAAGAATTCTTATTTTGTTCCTGTGTGAAAACAGCCAACCATTTCGACGTTTCTTTTGATGTTACAATCAACACTTGGAACTTGAATTGCGCTTCTTCAGTTGTTGAGGGTTGCATAGGATTAAGCACATCATCAGCTTGTATAGATAAGCCAGCAACATCCTCAATGGTACTAAGAAATGCTTACCATTTAAGCCTCTCTACCACTTCTGCAAGCATAAACATTTATTTTACTGACCTTATGTAATTGCTACTTTTGTACCAAACCCATGGTTTTCAATGTGGACATTTCTAGCCCACTGCCTTTGATGTATTTTCCAATATAAGCTTGTATAGTATTAGTAATATGGGAGGAGACCAGGAGAAGCACAAGGTCTGAAAATTAATTTGTAACTAACTAAATTTATTTTTCATACATGAATACACACTATCATAGGTTGTCACTGGGTAGGGCTGTATTGAGATACAACCTACAGAAAGAACATTAGCTTTTGAGACGATATATTGAATGCCATACCATGTCAATGTACTTTGGTTTGTTAATCTAAAAAGATTTTACAACATACTTGTTTGAATGTATTTTCCTTCTTGATCTCATCACATGGTAAATATTAGCCTCTTAAACGATTTTGAAATCTGGTGGAATACTCAAAGGTGTTGATGTGTTGCAATAATTTTTAATCTGCTGACATAAATATAGATCAACATATCTTTTTACAAACTTATTATGAACTACTGTTGACAGCTTTGGCTTACTAGGGCTATGCTTGGAGCTTCCTGAAATATGATAATTAACGTATCATGGATTCACCGAAGACTTGAATGACTTGCCTCTTCATGATTAAAATTATCTAAAGCACCTACAGTGAAGTTGATCCTGATAAAATAACTTATAAGCGCATGTTTCACCCAACAGATTCCGACGAGATTCCATAATCTTAATGTAGATGACTATGAAAATCCACCTTTGCTGAATAAAATGATAAACTTTTTGCTCTTACTGTTCTCGCGAATTGAATAACCAGTCGTCAGATGCAGAAGAGTCATCTTTCTTCTCTTATGAGCATTGTAGAATAATATTTGAAAAAGGGCTTTGACTCTGAATGTTAGAGTAGTTTTTGTTTTTCTACTAATATATTAAATTTCTTCATTTTTTCTTCTTCTTCTTTTATTACCTCAGAAGCCGTATACGGTTGACTGTTATCAATTATTATTAATGTACGAAAGGATGGTCAGTTTATCCACATTAAATACGTGCGACAAGAAATGGTGTGGGATTGGTGTCTTTCCCCATAGTTTTTCTAGCTGGTTTGCATCCTCAAACTCATTGTTAAAGCTGACATTTGTTTCTAGGAGCGATTGTATATTCAGTTTACCAGGCTGTCTAACAGAGTATACATAACAAAGTTTGTCTGCTATTTGATCAACAGTGAGCTTCAATGAACAAATAAGCTAGGACTGGTTTTCCTTTCGTGATGGCTAGCAAAATTGAATGTTTTCCTAAAATGTTTTTATCATTCACAATTGTATTTATTTACTTGTAAGCTAATGTTCCCCAGCCTGTTCTTAGGCATAGTCAACAAACAAAACGGTGTCCTATAAAACCCATGCCCGGGCTGCTATACGTCTACCAAAGATTTTAGTCTACCTTTGGATATGCTCTAACAGGATCTAAAGAGAAAACTCGTCCATCTCAAAATTCATACAGGTCTTATTTTCAGGAACTAGACTATAGCTTATATTATTTATATGAGTGTAAAATACACATTTATAAGAAATAAGATCCCTGCTCCCCCATAGTAAATTATTATCGCTATAGATATTATTTTGGTAGGAAGAACGGTAGTAGTTAGTTAATAAAGTTACTAAAACTATTTTAATACATCTAGTAATGTTATCCAGATCTGTTACTTTTGATAGATATTGTAAATACCTCTAAAATAACACATATAATATAGTAAAATATTGTCAATTTAAATAATTTGTCGTAAAGAAATATGCTTGAATTTTTTCTACTCTTCTTCAATTCAAAATCAGGGTATACCTATATGTACACTACATTTACTCTGTAAGTTAGCCGCAAGCTTACCTTGTATAGTATGGTGTGGCATATAGGATAGGCCCATAGTGTAACCTACCAAGGTAGGACTGCTACCTTTCAGGGTAAATGAAGTGTATCAATACATTTGCACCTATTTTTGCTGCGGTTCTAATACTTTGAAATTATCTGTATATTTCTTCTTAATGATTGTTAACCCTATAAAGAGTTGGAGTTCAATTAAAACACCTGAGCTCAGTCGGTAGCTCATCTGTCTAGTGAACTTAGGGTTACAAGTTTGACTACCGGTAGATTTTGTTAGTTATTAGTAGTAAAATTGGGGATTTCTCCATCCACATTGATAAATTAACAGCCAGGAGGTTGGGTGTTGTGTCTGTTCTAGATTTAAGTTAGTTTACAAATCATATGCTGATATAATAGGTGAGTTTATAAAGCGCAAATTAAATGGTGGCTTACAGTATTTCTCATGGAAAGGAGTAAAGGTGGTTTCTCCATAGCGGTTGCGGTAGACTAGTACTGTCGTACTTACTCTTCTTCGTTAAAATATTGGCCACCTGCCAGCAGCAGCAGCCCTTCCACCTATCAGCGTCGCCTGGCGCCACACACACAACTCCAGGACTCGATAGAAGGGAAATAAAAGGAGTATTATTCCTTTTAGTGCTTTTATGGTCTAGCTATTATAACAAAGTTTTTTGACGAGTTGCCATGATGAGTACAGGGTTTTCATTAAAAAAAAGTTCTTTAATTCTTATTTTCTTATTAGTATGATTAATTAAATTATTTGGAACTATTTTTATTTTGAGGGCATTTGTAGTGAAAGATTGACAAAACTGCTTTAGTGACGTCATTTTAAAAACAAGGAATGAAAGGGCGCGATATTGTTTTAGGTTCTACTATAGTCCAATTTTCATAGAAACCGTTTAAAAAAATACAAACATATTTGTTTGCAGCTAAAATTGAAAACGTTTTACTATTTTATTAGTGCTATTTAATAGATATTTTTACTATCTATCAAAGGTGAAAGCTGCAAATCACATAACTTGAGGAGTAGAATTAGAAACTTTCTAACTGTAAGATAATGTTATTACCATGAAATTTGAACTCTAGGTATATCTAGAAAAAATATGAGAAATATTTATATTATTACCGAGAAGTTATACAAATCGGTGTGTTAAAAAAACATCTCTTTTAGAACTATTCTTATGTTTTTTTAAAATACAATAAAGCCAAAGTCTAATAAAAAATATGCAGATCATGTTTTCAAAGTGTGTAAGAAATACCGGCATTATTTTTCTTTCTTTATCCCCACTGTTGCAATATGCTCTGCGTGGTAGCTCTGCGGGCAAGGAAGGGCTGAAGGGGAGGTTTGTGTGTATTTAACGATAAAAACAAGCCAGGGGTAAGATCTACACCAGCTGCGCTCTGGGATTTATTGAGGTTTGTGACGTCACATCTGGAGCTGCGTGCGGGTTCTACAGTCATATTCAGGCATTTTATAGACACCATAGGGTTTTTATTTGATTTTAAATTGAATAAGTCATTATATTTATTTCTTCAATCAATCATTTTGAAAGTGTTGAGCTAAAGTTTTTTTGATTTTTGAAACAATTAGGAATTTTGTCTGTGCATTATATTGTATATTGAATGTAAGTGGAATAATTGTAAAGAAAGGAAAGATAATATAATTTTATATGAATTAGTGTTAGTATTTAAAAGAACACGACTTTCCAAATATTTTTGAAAATTTATTCAAAAGTTATTATTTAGTAGATCTCTATTTAAATAGTAGTTTTAAAAACATATTTTCAGCTTTGAGACTTCAATGTAATGAATCAGATAATAATACATAGCTGTTTTAATACAAATTAAAATGAGTCACTTAATGTTGTTTTTAAAATTGAAAAGTAAGTTTTTATTAAATTATTTTGTAAATTATATATTTTTTATGTTCTACACAAAATGAGCATAAACAAACACGTGGTTATTAAAGATATTGATAGGGGGTGTCACTTTTGAAAATCGTGTTGGTTTGTAAACATTTAAAAAAAAACATAACCTTTTGATATATCGATTTTAGTACGCTTCATTGATGTAAAAATAAACGACAGTTATATAACTCATAATTTACTCAAAACTAAATCGGAAAAAGCGTATCTTCAAAGTATCAGTAAATGTTTTACTTAAAAAAATTGAAAATTATCTGGTAAATGTTAATCAAAATCTAGACGTTCACTAAGTTCAAACTATAAAGCCTTTATAATTTATATGGGATTAAAAAAATGTTCGCTTAGTGCTTTGTATATTTTTTTAAAGCCACACTTTATAAATTCCATATTTACCTTGAATTAAGATTGTCACTAAGAACAAATAACATCTAAAAACTATAAATATAAACATTGCCTTTTCTTCTTTCCTTTTTTTCACTATAACCACACTTTAAATAAAAAAAAATTATCATCACTTTAATTATGTGGCTGTAGACAGTGTTACGTATTGTTGAGCCTGACAACCACGGATAAACGAAAATTAATAAACTACTATCCTTTTTGTATTCTTGCAAACATAACCTCAATCACCACGTATAAACTCAAAGAGCATTCATGTTTACATTATACTGTTGAGTAACTAGTTAATATTTAAATTAGTCTAACCAAATTTCAGAGGGTGTTTTTAATCAAATACCCTGGTGTAACAAATCAAAGGCCTTGCTTTGATCGATGTAAATATAATCGACTTAGCTCTGAGAAAATACGTCAGGGCCACGACAAAGAAATATTACAAGGTTAGTGACCTTCATTTTGAGGTAATTCAACTTTAAAAATTTTACTGATCAATTTTAACAAGCTATAAATGAGAATCCAATGATTTCAAATCATTACAATTTACGAGTTCTAAGGAGTGAAACTCGCTATTTTATCCTTTTCCGTAACATTGTTAAGGTAAAGTAATCAATGTATAGAGCTGAAAGCTAATATAACTATACAATCATTTGAGGTGTACATAATGAAATATAATTTTATAATATCGTATTTCTTCGATTCTAGGACGCATTGTTCTTCCATTTTAATGTCTTAAAAAACGGGTGCATTTTAAAATCGCAGCTTTTTTTTAAAACCAATGATCTCGATGGATCAGAAGAGATAAATAACATACAAACTGATAAATAATGTTCTATTTTTGTTAGTAAATTGAATTCTGTAGTCAAAATATTTCTTAGATATAGGATATTTTACTGTTTTTATTATTATTATTATTATTTATTTTCTTGGAATTAAAGCCTTTTTCTATTGGTGGTACCGAAAAATTAAGGTGCGTCTTACAATTGATGGCGCCTTGGAAACGAAGAAATATGATAGTAATAGTGGTAATAATAATAATAATAATAATAATAATAATAATAATAATAATAATAATAACAACAACAACAACAACAACAACAACAATAATAATATATAATAATAATAATAATAATAATAATAATAATAATAATAACAACAACAACAACAACAACAACAACAACAACAATAATAATAATAATAATAATAATAGGCATAATAATAATATTTAACTGTGCACACCTCATATGAATGTCTATTTATACTAAATTTCAGCAGCATATATTAATTACTTTATCTTAACAATGGTAAACAAAGAGCATAAAATAGCAGGTTTGACCTCATAGCTCGTGAACTGAAATGATTTTAAACATTAAATCACTATTTATAGCTTATAGCTGTGCAATGATTGTTTTCGACGAATTACTTATCCTAATCAGCTTCACGAGATGTAAAATGATTTTTCTCTGAATAATAATTTTTGTTTATTTTTATGCTATTATGTATTCCAATTTTTTTTTTAAACTCTGACGATGTTTTTTAGTTGTTCACCCCTAAAACGGGACACATTAAGGGATCACTTCAAAAGGTTAGCTTCATAACAACGTACATTAGTACAATATAATGTTTTTAACACGGAATTGGAATATAACATCACAGTATTTAAATTATTAAGATTACAAAAACTAAATTAATCTAGTTGTAAATTCGATTCTCGGTATTTTATTTTATTTGAACCAATTGGTTTACATTTCACAGCCATTTGCTTTTTCAAACACTATTAAAAATAACTATGCGTTTAAAATTTTATTTATTTAGTCATAAATAAAATAAAAATCGCACGTAAGCCGTTTAATAAAACAAACTAAAGCTACATGACATTATGTATATACATATTTTTCCTATACATCTAATTACCTGTTCTGGTTGTAAGCGTAAATTAATTACGTAAACGGTGTTAGACTGTCCTAATAATGACGGGGGAGATAAGGGGTTCAAATCTACTGAGGGTAGTTTTCCCTAAGTTATTTCCCACTCTCCTTCCACTCAAATGTGGGTAAATTACCTCTAAAATTCTTCTTTACCCATCTCTACACCAGTAGAATAATTATTCTAATATGTGTATAACCCGAACAGATAAAACATGGTATTAAAAAATATGCTAACGAAACGGATATTTGAAAATGTGATTTTAGAAAAAAATGTACTCGCATTTGTGTTTATGGAAAGTGAGAATACATTTGGGGAAAACCACACTCAGTACGCCCGACCTGGATTCGAACCCCGATCTCCCCGTACCTGGAAATCCAGTCAAACACGAGAGTGATGCGTTAGATCACACGGCCACCGTTACGGGTAACGACAATATAGTAGCAGTCTTAAACGGGTCGTTTCACAAGTGAAAATAAGTAATAACTACAGCGCTAGTCAACATTAATGCTTGGTGCACTTTTATGGGGAAGGAACGAAAATAGAACCATTTTAGCTTCACTAGTAGGTACAGCGGGGTGTAGTTTAGGAGAGTCATTGCGATCGATCCGTTGGTTGGTTGGTATCTTGAACTGAGACTGGGTAAGATGCAGTACTACCACGCTCGGAAATGCAACTACAGGAACTGGATATGAATTAAACAACCAGTGTTTGCCAAAGCATAAACAAAATAAAATGGAAATAAATATGGAGAACTTATCTGGAAAAATCTACAAACACTATTATTTAAAATATATATGCTTCTGAGTTTAACATTTTTAGGTCGGGATAATTTATACTTACGGTATTTAAAATAAATATTTCAATTACGTACTTTGATTATGTAAACGTGATCGCGTTACGTATTTTAAAACGTCACAAAAATTATTTTCAAATAACAGTTTGGATTGAGATGACATCCTTTGTTATTGTTTTGTTTAAAGAGAATCAGGTTTTACAACAACTTTTAGACACGCTTCGGTGGTCGAAAGGTCTAAGGCGTCACTTTATAAATAGGCTATATTGCCGATGACGGGAAGATTGGGTTTCAAATACCGTTCGGGTGTACTGAGGTTGTTTTTGACTAAATGGTTTTACACTTTATTTCTCTATCCATGCAAATGTGAGTACACATTTAATAATATTTTTGATCCTCTGCCAATATTTCATAAAACACTTTTATAATTTAAATTAATTTGTATAAATAATTGTCCATATGTGAAATATTGTGTGAGTGGGTAATTAATAATTTTGAATTTAATTGATTGAAAATAGCATACTTCTTCAAAACCTTTATTTAAATAGTCAACATCAATTTATTAGCTATGAATTAAATAAATACGTGTAGTATTTTCAATCATCAAATTAAATTAACTTATATTCTTTATGAAAAATTGTTGTACTATACATCTACAGTCAATACTTATTTGTATTTTAAATATTATTTTTGTTGCCAGAACGTTAGCTTGTATATTTAGGTCGAACGCAACAAGTAGCTCGCTGCTGCTTATATAGCGTTTCGTTGGACATATTATTATAAACCTTTGCCAAGCTTACGACTTAAGTAATGAGGTAATCTAAGCATTTTTACACTTTAATCAAGTAGTTCATGATGAATTTACTCAGCACTTAGGCCTATTACACGAAAAATAATATTTTTAATTAAATCGCCAAAGCTTGTATTTAGGGCGTATTACAGTTGGGCCACGTTTACCTGTTGTGACCTGCGTTTAAAAGGTTTTGTTAATCCCACATTATAGTTGGGCCACGAGTTCCTTCTTGGGAATTGTAAGCAAGGCGTACTGGTGTACTAACTTTTTCATGGATGTTGTGGCGCTCCATTTAGGATGGTTGTAAATGTTTTCTCAAGCTGAACGAAAAACATCAAGTGACGGATAGTAAGA